>JAKTYP010000090.1:0-82962 GCA_030561945.1 Metschnikowia krissii
CCCCCGCACAGTGCTTCTAGCACTTTCGCACACACACCCTCGACCCTGTCTGCACCTATGGCCGATCCCCCCCAGCCCCCCCCCCCGCCAGTTCCAGCCTAGTGCGTGGTCGAACGCCCCTTGCCGCGCCCTAAAACGGCCCTCGAATCTAACGTGGGACCTGAAAGGACCTCTGCCTCCCCTTCCTCGCCTTAGCTAGCCTTTCTACAAGCACCTGCGGCGCGATGTCGAGTGCAGCGACGGTCCCCATGGCCGCGGCCGCTTCGCCCGCCAAAAGCAACAAGCGGTTCCAACTCGAGGCATTGATCCGCGAGTTTCAAAGCAAGTTGGGTGGCGACTGGGAGACATACCACGAGGCGCTCGCGGCGTTCCTCGTTGGGCGGCTCTCGCGCGCGGAGTTGGTGGCGCAGATCGGCCCGTTGATGAAAAACGGCATGGTCAAGTACCATAACAAGCTCCTCCTCCTCAACTTCGCACACTCGCTCCAGGACAGCGCACAGGAGTACCTGAGCGAGCTTGCGAGCTTCTGGAACAAGCGCAACGCCAAGGGCCGCAGCGTCAAGCTGAGCCAATACGAGAAGTTCAAGCTGAACATCATGGGTCTCCCCTTGAAGGAGCGCCGGCGCATCCGTGCCATCACCAAGGATGCCGGCAAGCGCGACAAGTTGAGTGCTGCCATCACCCTCACGCGCCATGCCTTACTCCCAAAGATCCCCATGATCCTGGACAAGGACCAGCAGCAGCTCCAGGTGAACAACTTGGTGCTGTGGCAGCAGGACGTTGTAACCGGCATCAACACGCCGCTTGCCACCGCCAGCTACGAGCTACCCGATCCAGATACACTCTCCCGCCGAGTCCTCATGGCCTCCCGTGAGCATGGCCTTACCGGCAGCATCGACGCCCGCGTCTTCGACGTGCTTTCGCTCGGCTTGGAGACCCACCTCAAAAACATCCTCGAGTGCGCTGTCGACTGCGTGCGCTACCGCAAGCGCAAGTACGAGTCCAGCGCGTTCCTTCTGCTGGGCTTCCTCCAGGGCGGCGCCGTGGGGCCGCCAGCACTCTCTGATAAGGGCGAGACCCGCTGCCTGGCCCTAACAGACCCGGTACGCCGTGACGTCGTCATCGGCACAGAAGACTTGTACAATACGCTCGAGATGTTTCCGCATTTGGTAGAGCCGGGAGGGCCGTGCACGCGGCTAGCGAGCGTCATGCTCCAGAACGACGACCTCGTCGACCGTGCGGCGCCTGGCTACGTGTTGCCGCCGCGGCCAGAGCAGGCTGTGGCCACGAACTCGGCCGGCGTCGGGGCAGGAGCTGGCGCTCCAGAGAAAACTGCCAACGGCCACGCAAACGGTGGGCGACAGGCGCCTCAGGAACTAGCGCACATGGGATCTCCCGACGAGTTGAAGTGGGTGCTTCATGACCTCATCAGCTCGACGTGAATGTGCCCGGTGCTGCTTCTTGGTCTTCTGCGTGAGCGGGGATAGGGAGCGGCTGCTCTGGCAGAGGCGCCTTGAAAGAGAAATGAAGAGGGAGAGAAAAAGAAAAACGAAAGGAAGAACGAAAGGAAAAGAAACTAGAAACTCGTGTTCTTTGCTTAGCCATAAGTCTATACTGTATTATATTATACTCATTTACTTTAAGCTGTAGGGTGGGGGCACTTCGGGGCCGAGAGTTTTGTATGCCATGGTTGCTCGTGGCACCAGCGTCACCGGGTATGGTCCATCGCATAAGGCTCGACGTCACCGCTCCGCACCAAGCATATTAGACTGCTCCATTGGGATCGTTGGGGCGCACCAAGAGACGTTCTGGTCACAACGTGTGGGGACAGCAACGGCCACGCTCATTCTCACGGCTCACGGCCCATGGAGAAGATCCGGTTCACATGTTGCTTGTTTCGTTTTGCGCAATTGCGCAATTGCGTTTCGGGCCTTGCTATGTCACTTACTGCGTCAGGTCTTTTCGCTAGAGCACAGGCAGTGCCTGCCTTTCAGGTCTGGCTGCTTCTTCGCGGGCACGTAGATCCATTACGTACATCACAGTATCTAAAAAATCATATATCATGGTACATTCTCTGTACATGTAAAGGAGTGCGCCTTCTGTCTGGCCGTAGAGACAACCTTGTGACAACAAGCACACAAATCCGATCTCGACACGTGGCTCTAGTGTGGCGAACATTCGACATAACTCTTCGAAGGGGGCTGTACGCGACAACATTCTGTCTGCTTGCACCACAAACCACACCTGTTTCAAAGCCCCATGGGTACCACATCAGCAGGGATGTCTTGACTATCAGCGCATTCTTGTTTGGAAAAATAGAAGAGAAATCAAAACCGTCACACAGCCAAATACACCTTATATTTTTCTAAAGGTATCAGGCCCCCCGTCACTCGCAGACCAAAATTCAGTCGGTGCGGCTTTCCAAGACCGCAATCAAGTCTTGAGCGCCCGGGTCGGTCGAGTCATCAATGTCGCAGATATCCATGTGAGTATGATCGTGGGTGGGCACAATCAATCTGTTCAAGCCATCGACATCAGTTCCCATGGCGAGTATATCTGTCTGTGTTTTGAACGAGACACGGGTAAGGTCAGCCACCACCACCAGCCCCGCACACGAGCGCTGTGACTTGATGGCGGGCACTTCGACGGAGAACACGTGGAGACATATACCCGCGTGCTGTGCACCGGAACCTTCCAACGCAGCCTGTATCTGCGAGGCGTTCGACACGGGCATTTTCCGGCAGACGAGCTCTGTAGCGCCAGGGTTGAATTTGACGAAAGCCTCCGAGGATGAGTCGAGGAGATCAAAGAGCGCGCCTTCGTGGATGAGCACGCTTTGGAGGCATATCGAGGACTCTGAGGTCCCCACGCGCTCGTGGTCGCGGCTGAGAAAGCCATAAATCTCGACAAGCCGCGTATTTGTGTGCATGGCAGGGCGTGGAGACCCCAGAAACGTGAGTGACACCCTGGTTCCGGCAAGTGCTTCCTGAACAAGGAGCTCCCAGTTTCTTGCGTACTCTGTATCTTCGACCACGAAGCAGTCACTGGCGGCGCACGTGGCTTCACCGCCTAATCCACCACCTGAACCACCACAACCATTATCTCTCACCGCGCGCCCAGTCCTGATGAGAACGCGACCACTTGCACTGAGCCACGAGATAGCATGCTTCAAGTGGCGGCGCGTTGCGAGGTAGACGCCGAGCCTACTGCGCTCGGTATCGTGCGCAAGCTTCGCCGCGGCTTCACGCCGGCACCACATACTCTGCTTCTCACGCCCCGCGCGCACACGCTCAGACGCCTGCGCAAGCCGGGCCTCGGTGTCAGCCTGCCGGGCGGTATGGCTCTGGAGAGCGTGTTCCAACGCCGCGATCTCGGCGCGGGTCCGTGCGCCCGCGTCGTGCTCGGCCGAAAGAGCCGTGGCCAACGCACCATGCTCGGCGTCAACGGCCTCGAGCTCTTTCTGTGCCGCAGATAACTCCTGTTCCGCGGCCGCAAGCAGCTCGCTGCAAGCGGCAGACGTGGTCAGCAACGTGGCCTCCAACGCATCGCGCTCCCGCCGCACCGCGGCAGCGGTCTCCGTAGCGGCGCTGCGGAGCTCCTTATGCAAGTCCAGCTTGCGATGCTCAAG
Organism: Metschnikowia krissii; assembly: GCA_030561945.1. Taxonomy (NCBI): domain Eukaryota; kingdom Fungi; phylum Ascomycota; class Pichiomycetes; order Serinales; family Metschnikowiaceae; genus Metschnikowia; species Metschnikowia krissii. The sequence continues at coordinate 3,629 of JAKTYP010000090.1, forward strand.
CGTGGCGGCAGCGGCGGTAGTATCACGCTCGCCAAGGCTCAATGCGGCCTCGAGCTCCGCTTGGACCTCGCGCCGCACATCCACATACGAGCGGTGCGCGCTGGCGCCATATTCGTGAAGCTGCCGCTGGACCGCACGCTCAGTCGCCTCGACACGCGCGGTCACCTGCGCCAGCAAGCATTCGAAGGTACCCTCGTGCTCCGCGAGCGCTGCCTCGAGCGCACGCTGTTCGTGCTGCAACGCGCGGTGGAGGCGGCGCGTCTCAAACGCCTCCTCCTGGGCCGCCGCAAGTTTGGCGGTGGTTTCTGAAAGTGCAGCGTCGACGGCCGCGGCTTCTTGTTCGATACGCTGGGCAAGTGCACGTGCGTGGGCATGCGGCGGCGGCTCGGCCACGTGGGGCCTGGTGGGCGGCGGCGCCGGTAGCAGATCAGCCGCAAGACCGTGGACCGACGCCTTGCGGCTGAGCGACTGACTGACAGTGAGAAAGCGCTCAAAGCGGTCGTGATGCACTTGTGGTACTGTTCTGGCTCTCTGGGTGGTTGTGCTTGTGTATGCGTGTGTGTGCGGGGCCGCGGAGATAGCTTCGGTATTTTGTGGGGTACCGTTGGTGCTAGCCGCCGGGTCGTGTTTTGAATTCACTTGTGTATTGATGCCATGCTTAGAAGAGAAGCGGCTTCCCGCAGCGGTTTTTGTGAGTGCCTCTACGGGTGGGCCGTGGGAATTGGTGATTTCCGCGAGCATGCGCCTGCGTTTTCTTGCTGGAGAAAGCGTATTTAAAAAAGAGCTAGTGGTCATTATTGGTTTTCTGGTGTGATGTTTTGAGCTGTGTTTCGTGTATGTGGTGTTTGGGCTTTTGGGCTTTTGGTGTTTCTTTTGTGTTCCTCTCTTGTTTAGGTGGTGTTTTGACGGTGTTTTGGCAGTGATGCAAGTGTGTTTTGGTAACAGCGCGCGCGCTCAGCGATGCCTCTTCACATCCTGTACCCAACAGAGATGAAGGCAGACTACCGGGCAGCAAGACGAACTGGTGGATTGGGCTTGTCGGTGTTGGGATCTGGTGAAAGAACCCCGAAAACCGTGGGCATTAGCCTTGCAGATTAACAGAAGTGCCGTTTATGCTCAATTCCTCCCCCCCCTTCCCTCCCCTTGTAACTAGCAGAAATTAATAATAAGTAAACACTGTTTTTGTACATAGAGCTTGGGAGTCTAATAATAATAAACCAGCCTGAAGGATACGACGGGCGGCCCGGGATATGTCGCCAAGCAACTAAGCCACCAGGATAAAGATCTATACCAGGAATTATCCGAAATATACATCTTTCAAAATAGCTACTCAATGTATGGAGATCTTCCCAAACTGTGTGTCGCAATGCCACCACACAGTATGACGGGCCTAGCCGGAAATCGATCACCAGCAGACCACCGGAACATGCATTCCCAACAAAGATGCCAGATCAAAGTGATATTTATGAGGTGTACAATTTACGGTCGTGGACAAAAAAAAAAGGTAGGGCCTGGCCTCGCGTTCATGTGGGCCGAACGTTCGGTCCATGTATAGGTCGACCCGGGATAGAGTGAGCAGGGTCCCTCTAAAGTTGGTCTCGTCAAACACCCAAAAACAAGAAGAAAAAGAGTCGAGCCGGAGGCCAGCATGCAAGCGGTCTATGCCGATCAACCAGCGGCCCTTTTTTCTTCCCATCGTGTCTGATTGTGCTGCTAACACGCCACCGCCTGGTTCTACGGGACACACCGCCAAGAACTATATTTTATGTTTATCTATCTACAGGGAGCACAGCGCCAGTCTCGTGGCACTGGTCTCGCAGCGCCAAACATGCAGCGCTAGCTGAAGTCCTTCGACTGCAAGTTCCGGGTCATCGCGGGAAGTGCGATGCGGATACCGTCCAACTGCTTCGACATCTTGACCTGGCACCCCAAGCGCGAGGTCTCCGTCAATCCAAACGCCAAATCCAACATGTCGTTCTCATCATCGTCGGGCTCCGGGATTTCGTCGTAGAAGTCGGGGTCCACAATCACATGGCACGTTGAGCACGCGCACGAGCCGCCACACGCACCCTCCATGTCCAAGTTATGGGCCTGTGCAATGTCTAAGAGATTATCGCCCTCCGCAACCTCGTAAGTGGCCTGTGTGCCGTCTTTCGCGATGAACGTGATCTTTAACTCCTCACCGGGTTTTGGCGCATGGAGGTGGCCATGTGGCCGCACCGTGCTCTGGGAAAACGGTCTCTGCGGGCGGCCCGCAGCTAGCTGGCGCGCCGCAACTGGCGCTCTGGCCAATGCCCGGTGCATTGCTGCTCTAAACATACTGTTTTAATGGGAGGGTTATGGGAACGGCAGAGTTCTACAGGCTGCGCAGATGAGGTCAGATCCTGAGTTTCTATGGTACTGGCGAGCGTTTATGGAATTTCGTTTTCGGAGGTTTTTGCTGGGTAGCTTCGGGACACGAACAGGAAGCGCTTGTTCTGGTGCTGTCGGGGTGCCGCGGGCAAGTAGTGGGGGCCGGATATGTCTTGTAAGATTACGCTTGGAAAGGCCGATGGGACGAAGAGAGCGAGAAAAATAGACCCGTGCACCGCGGTAGCGCGCACCCACGTTTCGGTTAGACCAAAATGAGAAATGGCGCGACGGAGCTATGAGTGTATTCTTTTTCCATCAGTTCAATCTGTTCCTTATTCATACATTTGAATTTTCTTTTTCTAGACTTTGTTTTCTTTTCTTTATTTTCCTTGTCTTTGTTTTTTTTTTAATATATTTGCTTGTTTCGTATTAGCGGTGGCCACACTATTCTATGGGGCTGCGCGGCACCATTAAGCCCCGGTGCCCGAGATATATATATGATAAGCTTGGACGCCAAAAAAAGAGCCATTCAAGTATTTTTCAGTTGTATTGAGTACTAAACTGGGCATGGAAGGCGCAAATAGCGGAAATTCTGCCTTTTTCAAAGAACTTGATTTTTGTAGGGTATTTTTTATGTTTTTGTTTTTTCATCTGCCGAGCAATTGAATGGGATATGTATATTCGCGCACTCATACGGGGGCGTAAGACATGGGATATTGTTTTTACACTTTACTATATTGATTAAACGAGAATATTATGTTGACTGAACAAGCGGGTGAAATTATGCCGACTAGGCAAATACGTGCTATTGCTTTTGGGTGAACATATTGACGATGTAGCTTTAAGTGAATATACGTGTAGAATATTCTGATTGATATTGTTTTAGGTGAATAAGTAGTTCATGCAACAATGCGTGAGAAGACAGGTAACATGGCTCTGATTACAACAATCAACATGACTCTGAAAAACGAACAAAAAAATATGAGTCTGAGTAAACGAATTAACGTGGCCCTGAAAAAAAGAAACACAAGCATGGACACACAAGATGAGGCCGGGAGAGCGGTCCGGAAACACCAGCACACGTTAGCGCCGGCTTCTTTGAAATGATCCGGACGTCCTAATCTCCTGCACGGCTAGCGTTGACCGCGACCCATATTACCGGTTAGGAGCTACACGTGCTACTCCACGGAAGCTTGGTAAGGACGTTTGTGGATAGGGCAAGCAGCAGGCACATGGTGACCTATAGCCTTTGTCCCAGCTCCTTAGTTTGTAGCAATGTCCAGCGACCGTAAAGATTGTCACACCAAAATACCACTGTAAAGGCGACCTAAGCAGATCCGCAGCACAGAGAGAAAAATAACAGCAGCATCAAGCGTCTAATGGCGCTCGTGCCCCACTGAGTCGCACCGAGTCGTCACCCGAATCTGCGCCCACACCCGCAACCTAGAAGATCTTGCTTGCAAGCACAAGCAAGATGAGCAAAACCAATACTGCGATGATCGCATAGCTGATGTACTTGTTTGCGGTGATGCGGCGCAGCATCAGGCGGAGTGTTTGCACGGACTTGTCCACGTACGTGTCAGCAGCGCCGAGAGTATTGCGCAGGCTCTCTATCTGCTCACGCTGCGCACGCAAGTCGTTGAGGATGTTGCCGCCGATGTTCTCGGTCTCGTACGCAATCTGCTGGCTCTCGCGAAGCCGGTCCGACGTGCGCTGGAGTGACGCGTGGCTGGTCACGAGTGTTTTGCGCTGGTCGCTCGCAGCCCTGCCGCTGCCGTTGCCGCCAATACTAGCCTCCTCATCGGTGTAGCGGCTGCCAAAAAGCGCACCGCGGTCTGCGTCGTCCATAAGCACGCGTAACTTGGCCTTGGCGGCCTCGGCCTCGCCGCGGAAACGCCGGATTTTCTGGTTCTGTGCCAGCCGCTGCGCCGCGGGCAAGTTCTGCACCTCGACGTTCATCTGGTCCACGATTTCAAGCGCCTCGTCCGTGGCGTGCTCGATGGCCTGGAGCGCCGTGCGCCGTTGGGCTGGATCACGGCCCACCGCCGCCATTTTCAGGCTCGCTTCCTGCATCGCCATCTGGAAGTCGGCCTCGTAAGTCTCAAAGAGCCCGGCCATGTTTTGTAGTGTGTGTGTGTAGAGTAAAAGAGAAGAGAGGGGGGGGGAGGGGGAGGGTTAATGAGCCTCTTGTACGTGGGGTATAAACGGGGGCGGAGTGAGTTGAGGTGTAGTTTGCGTGCACGAGTCACGTGCAAATCACGCGACTAAGGCTTTTGGCATGTTTCTCTGCATAGACTCGGCTCGCTGGCGCGAGGCTCGCTTGGTAAAGCAATATAATATATTGCTTCCCCAGGTTGCGTGGTCGGTTTCTCGATGACCCTGCTTACTCCAAAACCCTTATTTTTTTTTTAACTACTGCTAATTCGTTGCTATTTTTTTTAATTTCTCTTCATTCTTTCATTCTCATTCTTGGCTATCGATTTGTGCTTACGTCATTGCTTGTTATGTTTGTCACAAATTGTATATAAATGCAATACATTAGAGATTCGTATCCGAAGCAGCCATCTTCAAGCCTGGTGTAATCAATGGATCCAGAATGCTTGGATCTGTATATTCTTGGATCTGCATATTCTTGGATTTGAACATGCTTGGATCTGATTCTTATGGCTCGCGGTTGAGGTTAGGGCGCCCGGGATTATCTGCTTAATTTAGCTTTGGCAGAAAAAGGGTATATACACGAAATTCAATCGTAGTTTTAAATGCCGCACAAACCACTATTCTTTCCTTCAAGATGCAGTGTGCTGCGTGTCAGAATTTTTCTTTGCCATTTGCTGAACTTGTCTTCGATTAGAAAGAACGCCCATGAATCTTCATCCCACCTCTTATCCGGTTTCCACGGGAAGCGCAGGCATATGCTGGAGTATTGGGCCATTGCAGGAACTCCGTTTTTTTTTTCATCCTTTTCCTGATTGGTTTTAAGTTAGGAAAGGTTTAACTTACCTTTTCCAAAATCACCAGCGTGTCTTTTGCCGATAGCTCCGTCAATAGACCCAGCAACCTACTTTCAAAGTTCTTTTTGCATACTTGCAATTACGCTCTATTATGGGAATCCATTTTCTCAGGGTAGGTATGGATCGCGTCTTCATGCTACACTTTTCGAAGAAAGGAAAGAAGAAAAAAAAAATCAAAAAATTAAATGGGAAAGTACCTGGTCTGAGAAATATCTATATCAGTGTCTGGTTTCAAACTCATCCGCCTCGTCCTCATCGGTGCGGTTCTTGTACTTCTTGAATGCAGATCTGATCTGGTCCATCAAGTTAGGATCGTTTCCCCGCGAGTCGGTCGACCGCCCGGAATTTGTCCGCGCTAAGTCAAGGTCTTGCATTTCCGCAGTGACATTCTTCAAGTCCCGGAACCCTGCAATTGGGTCGTCGCCTGTCTTTACGTTCTCGTCGTCTCCAATGTCCAACGACTGGATCGTCAAATTCAACAACGACTTACCACTGCGCCTTCTCGTCAACCGACCTGGGAACGGTCCTGATTTTGGAGCGTATCTCTCGAGAAGCTCGTCATCGTCCTCATCCTGAGACAATCCATGTTCTGTTTCTGTCTCGAATGAGTGAATTGAATTTCTGCGCACAGGTTTCGGAGCCACTTTGGGTGTTTTGGGTGTTCTGCACGTTGTTCCATTATCGTGAATCCACTTCGCAACAACTGCAGTCCAGCCACACTGGTGCAGGGCACCAAGACCACGTCCAGTATCACCGTCAAAGTACTCGTAAAATGGCACGTAGTCTCTGAAGTGAGGGTCTTTATTCACCAAGTCGTTCTTGCCGTTACATGCTCTGTTTCCTTCGGCGTCTGGAACAAATAAATGCATCAACCTATGCTGGATCTCTTCTGCACATTGCGCCAAGTTTAAATATTCCCCGGAACCCTTTGGGCACTCCACCTTCAAATCCGAGCCGTAGTACAAATAAAATCTTTGTAATGATTCTACCAAGAGAAAATTGACAGGAAACCAAATTGGACCTCTCCAATTGGAGTTTCCCCCAAACATGCCCGAGTCTGATTCCCCAGGCAAATATTTAACTTCGTACTTCTGTCCGTTGACATCGAGTTCGAATGGATGCTTCTCGTGATATTTCGAAAGAGAGCGAATGCCATAATCGGACAAAAACTCGTCCTCATCCAACATACGCTCTAAAATTGCCACAAGCCGGTCCTTATTGACCAATGATAAAAGAAGTCTCTCACCCACACCACGATTTGTCATCGAAGCAATATTTCTTTCAGCAACAGACCTTCTGTTTTCAATAAACCAATCCAATCTCTTCTTGAATGAGGGGAATTTGTTCAATAATTCAGGCTCCAAAGTCAAAGAAGCGTACAATGGAATCAAACCAACAAGTGATCTAATAGGCAAGGACTGGGTATGATGGTCAAAGAGAATTGCATCGTAGTAGAATTTATCTTTATCATCCCACAAAGATTGTTCAGTGGGAGTCTGGTCTTCATTACTGGCACCGTGGTAAGACATGGCATCCGCAATTAACAAGAAATGCTCGAAAAATTTGGACGCAATATTTTCGTAGACGGGTCTTGTCTTCGCCAACTCTAAAGCGATATTCAACATTTGCAAACAGTAAAATGCCATCCAACCTGTGGAATCCGATTGTTGTAACGTTCCACCAGTAGGCAAAGGCTCGGATCTATTAAAAACACCAATATTGTCAAGACCCAAGAAGCCACCTTGAAATAAGTTGTTTCCCTCGGAATCTTTTCTGTTGACCCACCAGGTAAAGTTAATCAACAACTTTTGAAAAGTGCCCTCCAAGAAGTCTATATCCTCGACACCGTACATCTTGCGCTCAATCTTGAAAACTCTGTAACAAGACCACGCATGCACAGGTGGGTTAACGTCACTAAAGTTCCACTCATATGCGGGCAACTGACCATTTGGATGCATGTACCACTCTCTAGTTAAAAGCTCCAATTGATGCTTGGCAAACTCAGGGTCGATCATGGCAAAGGGAATACAATGAAAAGCCGTATCCCATGCCGCGAAAAAAGGATATTCCCATTTGTCCGGCAAAGACAATACATCATCAATGAACAAGTGTTTCCAATCCTTATTTCTGCCATTGGCTCTATTTTCTGGTGGTGGCGGTGTGTTTGGGTCACCGCTCAGCCAATAACTGTGCACGAAGTGATAGAACTGCTTTGTCCATAACAAGCCGGCAAATGCCTGTCTTTGGACTTGTCTCAATTCATCTGAAAGTGGCAAAGGCGAAATTTTCCAGTAGAAAGCATCAGCTTCGTCTTGGCGACGACCAAAGACATTGTCAAACTCAAATTCATCGATTTCGCCCTCAGTTTTAGACATCTTGTATCTGATGGTTACGTAGTCGCCTGGTGCAACACCTCCATTCTGGTCAAAAGAAAATACTGCGGTGGCTTTTGTACCTTCCTTCTTCGGATTCACTGCCTTTTTATCCCCATCCACAACGTAGGCATGGAAAGCATCCTTTACATACTCCGTAGGGTTTTCTTGCCCATATAAGAGCTTAGAATTGGTCTCGTTTTCAGTGAATAGCAACTGAGGTTCGATATCGGGGTTATCTTCAGCAACACCTGGGGCTGGAGCAAAGACCACATAACGCTTGCCAAATTTTGCATGGTCGATTTCCACAGTGTCACTGTCTACGGCACGCAAGCTGGGTTTAGTCTTCTTCAGCTCCTCAGTGCCCCATGCCCACGTGTTTCGGAGTACAACATGTGGCAAAATGTGTAATGGTGCAGCTTCTGGGCCACGATTGTAGGCGGTGATACGGAACAACAATTCTTCTGGATCATCGTCGGACTTCGCGACTTCGTGGACCACGTCAAAGTAGCGGCCATCGTCAAAGATACCCGTGTCCGTGATTTCATACTCAGGCTCCAAACGAGACTTCTTGCCACTTTCCTCCACAAGCTGTTTGTAGGGGAACTTGCTGTGGGGGTATTTGTACAAGAATTTAGTGTACGAATGAGTAGGAGTGTTGTCCAAATAATAGTAAAGCTCTTTTACATCCTCGCCATGATTACCCTGAGAGTTTGTCACACCAAACAACTTTTCTTTCAAGATGTCGTCTTGGCCATTCCAAAGCGCCATCAGCAAACAAACCAATTGATGGGTGTCACAGGTTCCGGCCAATCCATCCTCGCCCCATCTGTAAGTTCTATACCGGGAGTCATCGAACGAAAAATCGTCCCAAGCGCTACCAGAGGCAGAATAGTCCTCGCGCACAGTTGCCCATTGGCGTTCACTGAGATACGAGCCCCAGCGCTTGTGGTACTTAATATTCTTCTTGTCTTCATGAAGACGCCGTTCCTCTGCCGTGAGCAAGCTGTAAAATTCCTCGTCCAGCATGTTTCAATGAGTGATTGCGGAAAAAAAAAACTTTTTCGTGATCAAATGTGTTGATGATAAGCGTGTTTATCGCAACGAAAGTTGGGTCAATTGAGCAACTTTGATAAGTACAGAAAAGAAGAGGGGGTGCTAGATTTATCGGTTCCACACAGTCAGCAGCACAGCTTAGATAAGAGTACGAGCTGAAGGTTATGAGGATTGAAAAAACAATAGGTAAGGAAAAAGCAAAGAAAATCCTGAGCCTAAAATGCGAGCCCGTGCGCATTTAAACAGGAGGAAATCTGACATCGTGGCCAATCGTATACATGCGCCCTTGCATATATCTCGCTCCTTTCGAGAAGGATTGCTGCGGGGGTTTATCAAAAGTGGGGCGGCGGGCGCACTGGAGCACTATGATGGGTCAATGGTCTCCGAGAAACAACAGAAAAAACCAAAGCCAAAACTAGAAACCAGAAATATCCAAATGACTGGATTTTGCCACAAAAACAAGAATCAACCGGCCCATTCTCTTTGGGAACAAGAAATGTCTAAAGCATGGAAGCATGTGATGCCATACTCAAACACCAAAAGGGTTCCCGGGAGGTGCGAAGAACCTCGCGCTTCTAATAATAACTGTCGTTAGACCGGAGTAGCCGAGCCGCACACCCCCTCTTGCCCGCGTCTTCCATGGAGCTCATTAATGCAAAATATACGCGTGATGATTTAGTAGAGAACTTAACACCATGGCTTTTGCTATCCACTCTGAGACCTTTGGTATGACCCTCCCCCCAGATACTGCTGTGTACTAAGGCGGCGAGCCGCATGCCTCAGCCACGCTGCCCAATGTCCAATCAGATGTCGATTATCACGTAAGAAACAGAGGTACTTGTATGCACAAGGACCCGATCTCGGGAACACGCTTGAGAAATGCGGGCTTGGCTACTTGTTGTTTTGGTAATTTCCGGGCCGTCCGGATCTCTGTTGGAGGGGAGGGGGGACGCTCTGTGGTTTGAGATTGGATGGGGCACGTTCAGCATAAATCTCGATTCGAAGATTATAAGCAAGCAGTGCCGGGATTTGTATACCCAGTGCATATCAATTATTCTCGGATACCAGATTGTTGTTGCGTAATAACCCCGGAAATATGGTTAGTTTGAGGAGCTTGGGAAAATCGGTTTTTGGAAAGGACCGGAAAGTATGGTTGCCAAAGAGAGATTGTGAGGACGCGAGAGATAGAATAATCATGATTCGCAGCTGTTGAAAGGACCGGTATGGGAATGGTTTGTTCCAGCAGACCGGGGCGTCTCATTGTGTGTCATTTGTCCAGTGGACATAATCAGAGTTCATTTTTCCCAATAGAACCAACCATCATGACATCTTTATAAAGAATGTCACGAGTGACCAAAGGAGTAGTGCTACGTTTGTTTGTGGTGTAGGCCCATTTAATTAACGAGCAAAACGTATCTCACGTGACCAACCACCTATGACGGTGTAAGATTGTGTTTGCATCTACAATTATGTGAGAATGACGGATGAGACTCCAAATGTCGACTCAAGACCATGGTCTTGATAGTAGAAGAATTTTCAGAGAGTGCCCCAATTGGCTCATTAGAATGAATGCATGTGAAAAGAGCTCGACCACGTATGTCAACTAAAAAATCGATGGGCCGGGGTCAGTAAGGCGGTGGCAGATCTTTATATGGTGCGAGGTATAGACAAGAGAAACACGAGCCATGAGTTGTGTGTAGTGCGCAACCACAGATGAGACTGCCACTTGCAATCGCCTTACCAACATTTGAAAAGAGGAAAGAGAGAGAAGGGATAACCAAAAAAAAAAAAAAAAAAGAAGAGACAATATGCGGCGCAATGGAAAGAAGACGCTAAAAGTCGCGTGTGCTTGAAGTGATTTTTTTTCTGTGCTCTCTGGAAAATCGAGTGCGGATCCCTCACAATCGAGACGGCTTAACCCCTAGGAAAGTGATGCTAAATTTTGTCCAGGGCACACTCACGTTTTGTCTAGGCATACAATTGGGGGTGTGCACTCTCGCTTAAATCTCATGATGCTGGTGGAGGACAGCATTCTGGGGTCACGTGCGCGGGGTCGTGAAGATGAAAATATGCCCCGCGAAGTGGATGCAGTATACCCAAATACGTATCCGATCCAGTGCCGCCGCTACCGCCGCCGTTGCAACACCAGCATATACATGATCAACCAAGATAAGACCCTTGTCTCATATGAGTGGCACGTCCAAGATCAAAAAAGTTTTTGTTATACCCGATGGCTGGTGATTTAGCATGGGGTATTGCAGTGTTTTCCCTAATGGGCTTCATGCGTAAGTGACTTGAACATTCTAAGGGAATGGCTTGTTTGTACGGAAGCATTTTTTACAGCCTCGGAAGGGCTGCACATTTGCTTCCGTACAACTGAAGTACAATAATCAGCAGTGAAGATGGCACAAATCAGCAGCACACCACGATGAACAAAGTAAGTCAATGAGGAAGAAGGCCTAGATTAACAGATTAGTCAAATATTGAAAACAAGCAAAAAAAAACAACAACTAATAAACAAACGAGCAACCAAAGTAAACAGCTGACAAAAACAAACAAGGACACAAAAAACACACACGCCACATACACACATTCGGGTGTTTCTATGAACGAAGAAACACGGCCATTTGCGGAGATATTTGGTCCGCGTTTGCTGATGTCATCCCGCGTACGGTATACGCAAAGGCATGATAACGGAGTTGCAGCCAAATACGTCTGATCTACGATTCTACGGTCTTCCAGTCGGGTCCAGCAAGCAAAACGCGGGGTACATGTGATGATGATCTAGTCAGGCTAACAGGAGCGTCAGATGGCAAAAAAAAAGTGTGCGATAGTGACCCAAGCAGGTCTCCCCGAAATTTGGTTCAGACCGCATGCGTCCGGTCTGCATATATCCCCATTACTATCAAAACACCAGCACCCCGGAAATCATTTGCCTTAGCCAGAATAAGGTATACGTGTTTACGACAGCCGAAGTAGTCAATAAAACACGGATGTTTGTTGGGCTGGAGTTAAGAAATTAGGAGGTTGTGGTAAAAGCTGTTTGTTGGCGTGGGCGCGAACCGCAGCAGGAACACCCAACAGAACGCTGTGATGAGGTCATTTTTCAAGCATGCGAAAAATAAACCGACAAACAAACAAGCAGCTTACGAGAAAATTGGCGGTATGGCATGCCGATTCCGCCATGGGCGGCGACACACACGTGATCGCCTTAGGCAATGCCGAATACCATAAGTCATTGGCTCCCCAAATACAGTAGATCCGAGGGCGCGTGCACACAGGTGAGATGCCCATTTTTTCATTGGCGCACATTGCGCATCAACACAAAAACCTCCAGGTACGTGCATGCATAGCGGCTAATGCAGATTAAGTTACCCGGGCCCATGCCGGCCTTCGTCATTGTGCCTGTCACCGCCACGCCCTTAACCTTGGGCGCACTTCCAAACAGGAAAAAGAAACTGCATACCTTTCAAAAAAGGAAACCGTCATACCTGCAACGAGCCAACCACACGCTGCATTCCCCCGGAAACGCCGCACAGATCCTCCGCCAATTGTTTCTTCCCATACAACCACGAGAAATTCGCCACTCTTCAACTTCCCCTAAAAAGTGATAAAAAAATGAAAGAAATGATAAAGGTAACCAGACTTAGCCTGAAGGGATCAAGTATTATGCGGCAAAACTGAGGTCTACTTCGTCGGTTTATCGTCAACAGCCGTCGGTTTCTTTTTTCTTGCAAGATAACCATTGGTAAATCGGTATCGTTTCTTTTTCCTCGTTGTGGCGCGCGCTCCTAACTTTTTTTTTTTTTCGTCCGGAGTATTTCTCGGCCGGATCAAGGCATCGCAGTTATGGGGAAGCCAGAGCCTATATAAGCCGGGTGAAAAATCCCACATGGCCAAAAAAATCATTCAAACGATTCCTATCGACTTTTTATACACATACAATGACTGCCTCCGACAACCAATTCACCACCCTCATCAAGCCTCAGCAAGACGAGGCCCCAGTGCCTTTCGCCCCACCTAAGTTCGAGGGTACTCCATACGAGAGATTCAACATGGCCGGTAAGGTCACCGTCATCACCGGTGCCGCCGGTGCCATTGGCGGTGCACTTGCGGACGGCTTTGCGTCTGCCGGCTCGCACGTTGCCATCATGGACTTCAAGTACAACCCAACTATTGACGAGGAGTTGTCCACCAAATATGGTGTCAAGGTCAAGTCCTACACTGTTGACGTGACCAACTACGACCAGGTCAGAGAGACCGTCCTTCAGATCGAGGAAGAGTTCGGCACCATCGACACCTTCATTGCCAATGCCGGTGTTGTATGGACTACTGGTTCGATCTTGAACGAGGCCAGCACCATCGACGAGTGGACCCGTGTGTTCAACGTTAACGTGCACGGTGTGTTTAACTGCGCCAAGAGCGTTGGTGAAGTTTTCAAGAGAAAGGGTAACGGCTCGCTCATTATGACCGCGTCTATGTCCGGCCACATTGTCAACGTGCCAAACTACCAGACCGGCTACAATGCTTCCAAGGCCGCCGTCGTGCACATGGGTAAGTCTTTGGCCGTGGAGTTCGCTGGCTTTGCCCGTGTCAACACCATCTCCCCAGGTTACACTGACACTCCATTGTCAAGTTTCGTGCCTACCGAGCAGCGTGCTAAGTGGTGGGGCTTGACGCCTTTGGGCAGAGAGGCTCGCCCAGAGGAGTTGGTTGGTGCCTACATGTACTTGGCCTCCGACTTGGCCACCTTCACCACCGGTGCCGACATCCGTGTCGATGGTGGATACTGTGCCGTCTAAGGTTTGGGGATATTGCATAGTGTTTTATAGATTATAGAAAAAGTTTATTCAGTTGCAATGTAGATTATGTTTCAAGGGTCAATCCAGGCAATGGAGGCTGTCTGATCATGCTTGATGTATTGGCTTTTTACTTATTGTCTGGCGGAATTTTTGGACTCTGGGTGTCACTGTCTTCAAAGAAAAACCCCTGGGGTAGGTGCAGGTTTCTTTCGCCCACAAACTAGGCGTTGGACATACATCTTAGCGTGTTGTGATACGGGTCGACATTTCATCTCGTGCTTTGCGATGTTCAAGTGATGATCCATGTACCATTCTAAGAAAGGAATTTTTAGAAGAAACGATTTGTGTTCATAGCTCGGGCATACTATGGAAGCATGTATCGGCGAAACTTCATATAGTCGAGTGGCGTAAGGGGATTTTCGATTGGATGCTGTTGAAAAAATCCAACTAGTCATTTATTTATAAAGTTTAGAAAGTTTGAATACTGTATATTGCTAACCATGTCTCGTCATATAATAAGAGGCTCTGTGGCCGAGCGGTCTAAGGCGGCAGACTCAAGTTCTGTTATCGTAAGATGCGCGTGTTCGAATCACGCCGGAGTCAAACAATTTTTTGTTTTTTTTTCGACAGCCCAGTTGTTATGTTCAAAACATGATTTCTAAGAAATAAGTGATGGACTTGCACCAAGGTTTTCAAATTGAGCAGCATGAGTTTTCAAACGGCAATTGGGAAATTACCAGCCACAATTATGTTTATAGAAAATCAATATGAGTATTGAAAGTGGATCCTGATGAACACAGGAAAGCCAAAAAGCTCGGAGCATTTGATTTGGTGGGCATGATAAAATCGATAGAAAAAGAAGGGACATAGCAAGTATTTACAAATTTTCTAATGACGAAATTCAGAAGCCATAAATATTCAAAAGCAGGATTTTGCACCTGAACATTGGGATTCATGAAGTCACACTCATGGATTCATTAGTGAAGAGCGAGCCTTCAAGCTGAGCTTGTGTAAATGTTGGGTAAGACAATTATGGGAAAGTTCACACGGATGATGTTGATCAACGCCTATAGTATCGAGAAAGGCGTACGCATAGCCAACGGGTTCCTGTTAATCGGGTCTTGTCTATTTTTATTACGAGTGGTGTCTCAGTTTTGATTGGCGGGAAAGAGGAAGCTTGTCTGTGGGTGAGAAAAATATCCCAAAGTGTCGACAAAAAAAAACTAGTCTGCTTGAGGTAGGCTTTCGGATGGGTAATTACTTGAGACTCGGACAAGAAGACATCTATATAAACACATATCGAGGTTAGTGATAGTACTTCTGGAGAATATGAGCAACTGAAGGTGTTGTTTTGAGTACACATAGCTAAAGCCAAAGAAGAGGCTCAGGTCGGTGGCAGATATACGTTTGAATCATAATGGCGGTCTCAATTGCAAGCTTGTTCAATACATTTGTTTCTCGCTGTGATGAGGTGAAAAGGGCACGTGTTCATTCGAGCATTCATTGCTTTTCCACGCCGAAGTATTATTTTTGGAAAACTTTAGACGGGAAATAGCATGGTTAGTGGTGTGTTTAATCTAATGCATATAAAGCGTTGCTTTTGTCTACAGCCATATCACAAAATATCATAATTTGACATTACCTTCGAAATTGATAACGAAGCGGCTTTAGCTCAGTTGGGAGAGCGTCAGACTGAAGATCTGAAGGTCCTGTGTTCGATCCACAGAAATCGCACTATTTTTTGGCTTTTGGACTGAGAGCACAGGGTGTGCGACTGTTCGCACCAGGGTAGTTACGTCCAAACCATCATAACCACTAAGGTGCCATGCACTTGATAAGAAGCAGATTATCCACGCACAATTTACTCCACCACTCTTTTTTTTTTTTAATTGTCCTTCCAAATCCCACTTCACTGTACGAGGGATATTCACTCCATGGCCGTGTGCCACGATGGACTCCTGATATACCTGGTCGATAGCTGAGATCCAACGACCGCTATTTCTCGGCGATACATTTCTAATTTCTACCCGTCCCAACGCACTAATATATACCAAACAATGCGAGAGCGTTCCCGCCGGTGCCCATGGGCGGTTGTTAGCTGTTGAATTGGGCAACTGTCAATTTCCTTTTTTTTTCTTTTATTATTTTTTGGCATGAATGGGAATTAATTAGGGAAAATTTTCGAAAATTTCTGGAAGGTGTGTGGGGTCGGGCTGGCTGTTTTAGTTGAAAGACCCTCCTCTCTCACTACATGTCACGTGCCGAAAGTATGTTGAAACACAAAAACAACCTGGTCCTGAAACACGTAGTCCAGCAGTGTTGCAAAATCATATGTGGTCAAACTAGCGGGCAACCGCCGGACACACACCGGCGAGAGTCATTACACGTGACCAGCAGCGGCACCCTACACTATGCTACATGCGCGGACGCCAGAAACACAAGATATGTGAGCATGGATAACAGGCCGAGCGCCCGGCCACGGCCGTGGTCGCTGCAGCGTTCTAAGTCTAATGTACAGAAAGTTTTGACGGGGCCGCACACCGGCCCCCCTCATCTCCCGGCGTCACTTGGAAAGAAACACCCACAGCCTGTTCTTTCATCGCCAGAACCTCTTTAGACGGACTCCTCGCAGTCCTTGGAAATGTGGCCCGGCTTGCCACAGTAATAGCACGCCTTGGTGAACTTGTCGGTCGCCTGGTCACAGTCCTTGGAGATGTGGCCGTTCTTGCCGCACGAGTAGCACTTGACGGCGGACGCCTGACAGTCCTTGGCAAAGTGATTAGGGCCGCCACATTTGTAGCACGACGTGCCCTTGGCCAGACGGGCTCTTCTAGCAGGCGCTGGGTCAGAACCTGCGGCAGTGCGGCTGGCATTCTTCTCGGTGCCCTCGTTTTTGGGGCATTTGCGCGAAATGTGACCAAACTCGGCGCAGTTGTAGCACTTGGAGCCCTGCGCACTGGTGGGGCAGTCGCTCTGTACGTGGCCGGTCTCGCCACAAGAATAGCACTGCTTGGAGATAGCAGTTTTGGTTTCAGGGCACGCTGACGACTCGTGTCCGGCCTGGCGGCAGTTGTAGCACAATCTCTCGGTCTGTTCGCATTTGTCTGCGATGTGGCCGGGCTCGCCGCACTTGTAACACGATTTAGGGAACATTTTGGTGTGTGTTTTCAAAGGGAAGTTGGTTCCTGAAGTGTACAAGCGAAGAAGGAGGAGGAAAATTTTTATACTGAGAGTGATGCCGCGTGCGGCCGAGAGGTACGGGTGCGGCGGCATGCGCTCAGCCTCAGGCCGCGCACACGCTACTTACAAGAGGAGAAGGGAGATGATGAGCATTGGGGCATCTGGGCAAAAAATCCAGGGCCTTTTTTCATTCCGTTTTGTGTTTGTTTGTTTTTTTACGGGGCTTGCACTTCCTCTCAATTTTTTTGCTTTTTTTTTTTTGATTCATGCTTGATTTTTGGACGGGGTGGGCTGGATGCTTTGATCATTTTAAAGTTCGCGGGCCGTTGCTCTCTGAATCGGGTCCTGACGAAGAAGCTCCGGCACGAAATGCGCCCGAAGCAAAGCATTTGACCTGCACACAACCACGCACAGTCATGAGGATCGGCTGTCTTCGTTTCTTTTTTCGTTTTTCTTCGTTTTTTTTCTTCTCCATCATTGGCCGCATCGTTTGATGGTCCGAAACCTTTTTTTTTTTTTTTGAGTTTCAGCTTCGGAGGTGTCGCGCCACATATACATTCTGGTGGATGCTGGTGACTATATGGGGACGCTATAGAACAACCACTTGGCAGTATGGTGTGCGGCTTTTGGGGGCGTGCGACTGGCACCTGCAACTGTAGCGGCGTACGATCGCGTAGAGGCCGCTAGGACCAGGCCTGACCTGCTCGAACGGGGCATTATGTGCAGGACATAGGTACAGGGTTTATTTTCCAGGTTTGGTACTGGGTTCTGACAGTTCTATGGATGGAGTCCAAGATCGGAGGGTCATTCATGGCGTGTGTGGCTTGCGGTTTCACCAAACTAAGGGTCACTTGGGCCCTTTTCTTTTTTTTTTTTTTGGTGAGTTAATTGGCGCCCCCTTGGTGTGCAGCGTATAACACGGCGTAGATGATGCGTGGCTATTTTTTTTTTGATGAATATTTCTTTAAAAATGGTTTGCCTTTAGATCCTATCCCATGCATCCTAGACCATGGGGAAAGCACCCAAAAAGCTCGAGGATACCTGTGCTGGGAATTTGGGAACCCTGTACCGTCTTTATCCCGGTCTTTTGCGCAAACATGGACAATGGGTATGGCTCTACTGATTACGTTTGTTTTCAAGACTCAGAAAGCATGTCACGCACGTCGCTTCGGCAGCTCCACGGATATAACTTCCATAGGACACGACTTCTTCCAACGTGTCTGGTCATTGATGTTTTCAAGTGGCGAAATTCGCAAGTTCGGCTAAAAAATGTCGTTGCCGAGGCTTCGACTCGCGTCGTATAGTGGCTGCTTCTTTTCATTTTTAATTATTTTAACGAGATAGCACCGGGTCAGCTAGCGCATCGTACCCCATTAAGCCGCAGGTGCTACAAACATTACGTTTCACAGGTGGGGAAGGCGGAAGTAAAGAGAGCAAGTGAGCTGCGGGTGCATGTACCTGATCACGCGAGACGTACGATACTGGAAGCTACAGGGACGGGAGTCTCGGGCGTGCTTATGTAATGACTCTATCAAAGAAATGCCAATAGTATGAAGTATGATGGTCAATACAGACTCGCACGACGGGGCAGCTTGGGGCCTGGCCGTCTCGGAAAAACTGGAGAATGTCGCGGTTCGTAGTGCGCGGCCTAGAGTCGCTCGAAACGGCAACGGACTCCGACATCCCAGACGCACCTTCTGCGCCAAGGAAGTTCACCCCCGGGAGTGGGTGGTGCGATGTCGTCCTGCGCGCATTAGCCATACTCTAGGCATCTCCGGGGTAGTCACCCCAAGTTTAGTGTTACCCTTTTGTTGGTGGGCCCATCACAAAGAGTGCACGGATATTATTTTTTTTTCTTTCCGTTTATGGGCTCATGGATCCAGTGACGTTGATCTACTCGTTTATTCTGTTGTGATCTCTGGTCGCCTTGGGTTTTGCGGCAAAACAAGATGCGGACCCGTGCGGATGGTCGGAGTTCGAGTCGCTGCGCGACATTTGAGTCATCCTTTCTACCGAGCCGAGGGACCGCAATCCGGGGTTTTAAGTCCATGATAGGACATATTAGATACAAATATATATATATATATATATATATATCAATATACGTGTATCACGCCACTTCCCACTGCTTGAACTGTAAATCGTACTTTATTTCTTTATATTTCCGAAGAAACCAGATTCACACATTCCCAACTTTATCTATACCAACAGGCCGTCTTTTTGATTTCTAGACACGACCGTTGTTCCCAACACCCCAATAGTTTTACAGTACACCTGCAAAGCACACCTTTTAAGTACACCATAAAATGTCTTTCTTTAGATCTCTACAGAACACCCCCGCTACAATCTCTATATTTCACAATGCGCATGTGCCTACACTGGCCCGCGTGTACGCCAACTTGGAGAGGGCATACTTCAAATTGAACGAGGATAAGAATCAGTTCCAGATTGATTTGATGGCCAAGAACATGCCCACATACTTGCAATTTAAGGATATCCATTCACGGTGTGTGCATTCCGAAGAGAGCAAGAATGTCTTGAAGACGGTGTTTCCGCTTTTGAACGACAAATTGACCAAGTCCAAGGATGCATGTGTCACGTTCAAGGCGTTGGGCATGCATAACGAACGTGGGTTCCGTGTGTTTTCCCAGCACGAGTACGAAAAAATACACGAGGCGTACATGGACCTCGTCAACCAGAAGGAGCCGGAGTTCGACCCCTCACTTGTTTTCAAGGCCCCTTTGATTGTGGATTGGGACCAGAATCTTATTGCTTGCGACGAAAATGGCTTGGAGCAGATTTTGGCAAAGTACCAGAGCCAGAACAATGAACACCTAAGCCCGGCATAGACTGCAGCGGAAAGAGCATACAACCAATATAACGAATATACGATCACAAATCGCCATATCTCGTAGCACAGCCCAAAAGAGCCAGCGTAGACTGTAATTGACTTTGTTTTGACGAACCGCTTACACGGAGGGGGATAGTCGAGAGAAAATATAAGAACGGGCAACGCCAAAGTATCGCTGATCACGTGACAACATCTCTCCAAATCTCACGAGGGTGTTTTCCATTTGGTTTCACTTTATCGCATGGGAAGTGTTCGGTAAACCATGTCTAGCCTCTACCTCAAAACGTACAACATATTATCTGCTGCAGCATGGATCGCCATTATTGTTAAGGACATATTTGACCGCTTTCCGGGGCAACTTTACCTCATTGGGCATTCGTCATTTCCTCACAGACTATTGACGGAAGTGCAGACAGCCAACGCCGTCTTCGAAATAGCCCATGCGCTTACGGGGCTTGTTCCTTCGCCACTCCCGTCGCTTTTCCTACAGTTTTTTGCCCGCCTAGTAATCACACTAGGCATCTCGTACTATGTACCTGAATCGCCAGGGAACTATAGCATTGCTTATTCGGCGCTTGTTGTGGCCTGGTCCATCACCGAGATCGTGCGGTATTCGTTCTATGCTGCCAAGCAGAACGGGCCCGTGCCTCGTCTTTTGCTCTGGCTCCGGTACCTGTCGTTCATCGTCTTGTATCCGCTAGGTCTTTTGAGTGAGCCGGTTGTCGTGTACATGACTTTGGGGAATGTGTCGGGCGGATACTACTATTTTTTGGCCGGCGGCATGTTCTTGTATATTCCCGGGTTTGTGTTCCTCTATCTGTACATGTGGAAGCAGCGGAAGAAGTATCTTGTGACTAAGACCGACTGATTCCAGGTGAATGAATATGCGAGTGACTAGACATAAACTAGCTGATGATTCGAATCACGCAGATTCTGCCATAACAAATGCGGCAGATTCAGGTTTGAATCTTCACCGTGTCGGTGAATTGGGATGGCCGATTTGATTGAGAAGATTTCCATTATAAAGCATAGGAGTTTTATTCAATATTGAATAAAAAAAAAGAAAAAATTATCGCCAACGTGTTGTTCTTGGATATTCAGGCAGATGATAGAAGTAGAAACTCCAGTTTTTCTGCTCTTACAGCATCAGAAATGTAGTGCAAGAAGCAAATATACTTATATCGCATGGGTTTAGACAGCTTTCCATGGTATGCAAGGGAGAGAGAGGGAGAGAGAGGGAGAGAGAGGGAGAGAGAGAATACAGGGAGATCCTTCCCTTAGGGCAATGAGATTGCAAATTTGGAATCAGTAGTCACCATGAATCCAAAGACCCATTTCACCTAAGTATGCATGTGATACGCGAAACATACCGGAATTTTCCTCATTTTTCATGTTAAAAGCTTCAAAAATGTATATCCACGCAGAAAACGAAGGTGGTGGGCGTGTTCAAGTATGGCAATATAAAACATAGGGACTTATATAAATGTTATTCGTCGCGGTTCTTGCCCTCTCTAATTGGGTTGTGCACATAAATTACAATACGCGACATGTTGTGCAGGGTTGCCCAAAATCTAACCGGAATCGAGACTACCACACCTTCAAGCGTGTCAAAGACAATTGACAATAGATATTGGAATCAAATGTCATCACCTGCACCACCGTCTTCACACCCCAAAAAATGGCTTATTGCCTACAACTCGATCTCCGCATCGTTATGGCTGATTGTGCTCTTCAATACTGCGTTTTTGGGTGCCCTGTTGGGACAGCCCCACCTTTTTGATAAGTCGAGCACGATTCTCACCGTGATCCAATGTTGTGCTGTTGTGGAAATCTTCAATTCTATTACTGGGATTGTCAAACTGCCGGTATTCACTACTGTATCGCAAGTCTTCTCGCGTCTTTTGATTGTGCTCGGAATTATGCAACTTCTTCCTAATTCGCCCGCGAATCACCACTGGGCATACGTGACATTGACCCTCTCCTGGTCCATCACTGAGGTTGTGCGTTACTCGTATTATGCTGCCAATCTAAAAGACGCCGCCAACGTTCCATACTGGCTCACGTGGTTGCGGTATTCGTTGTTCTATGTGTTATATCCCACAGGTGTGGCCCTGGAGGTGTCCATGATCTACAAAAGTCTTGGTGAAGCGACTTCGGTTGTTGGAAAGTGGTATTCATGGTTACTCATTGTCATCCTCTTCACATACCCACCCGGTTTGTACAGCTTGTACACGTACATGATCAAACAGCGGAAGAAAGTGATTGGAGGCCAAGGGACCCAGAAAAAAAGAGATTGATGCATCACTATGTCTCTGCGAATGACTCGATCCATGTGAGGAGTTGCCCCATGTATATCATTATTGTATCGCCCTCAACAAACTCATGGCTTAAGTCAGTGTCGTCCACTGGAGGGGCAAACATTCCTCGGAGCGTATACGTAGCCTGTGGTTTTGGTATTCGCTTCATGTGCAGCTTGAAAAGTATCTGTAGCCGCGAGCGAATGACAATCGGGTCATGCAACGCACATAATTTAATCAATGTCTCTGTTATCAATGTACTTGGCATATAGGTATACCACCGTACATTCCAGGAAACAAGCTTGCTTAATATTAACAAGACGTTGTCCAACGAAAAAATACCGGATTGGAGTTGTCGCAGAAACTCTCGGTGAATTTCTGGGGACAGAGTATGCACAATAAGCTTGTTCGAATATAGCTTCCTGTCGTACACGCTTGCAAGCGGATCAATTGTGGCTGCGCACACGTCACTGAGTACGAACTCATTATATATTTCGAGCATTTTCACTGCGCCATAGTAATCGAAGCCAGCTACCGCAGACGGAGTGCTGATACTCGTGTGTAATGCAGAGAGACTGTCTCGTAAGTTAAGCTTGCACGCCAACCCCACAAATCCTATTATTTCCCAAGAGAGTGCACTTCTGTGTTCATCCTGCCTCGACATCTGCACCATGACTCGAAGGTCTTCATATATCACGAGGAGAAGCAGCTGGAGCCAAGGGCGAATAGAATCCGTTACTGAATGGTCTTTTACTGTAAAGTCAGGATTAGATCCGCAGTCATCGGTGGGTGCACGGAACGTCGACTTCTGGAGTCCCACAAGCGCATCCCAACCTAAGATTGCAACAATTAATGTCAACAAGTCATAAGTGCGCCCCCAAGTAGACCGCGTGTCAAAATCTAGAAGGCACAGATATGGATCCCCAGCAGAGTGTGCAGCAAGTATAAGCCTATGAGCTTCAGGCACTACAAGCCGAGAGAGACGTGAGTCCACTACCAGAAGCTCCATTTGCGGTGCCAATAGAAGCGGCAGCTGAAGAAGCGCACCACACTTTGGGTATCTGGTGTGTTTCCAGTGTTGAAATTGCTCATACCATAAAGTAGCCATAGACGCAACATCCTTACCACTGACTTGGGGTGGTGGGAAAAAAGTTTCGAAAGTACGCAAATCAATACCCTGACCTTCTTGAACTCTTGCAACATAATTTGCAGCAAAGCAATCCTCAACACCGTCTACAGAAAACTGCAGGGGCCCCGTTGGTCCCGGGAAAGATACTGGGAATGAGTTAATTGAGGAGAATGCCGCACTAAAACGGCCTTCGCGCACATGGCAGAGTGCAAGTGTATGCCACGAATCGTAGTCTGACGGGAGAAGAGCTACCGCCGCACTTGCAGCTTTTGTTGCAAGGTCACAAGCGTTACGTGCAAGGAGAAATCTTGCCTGTTCAACAAGCAATAGCGCGGCTTGGCACAGGGGACGAGCTGCATGGGAACGCACAATCTCTAAGAAACGTACGTCATTGTTTTGGCTCAGATCGGCAATAAGAATCCGGCACGCGGCGTAGTCAAAACAGGCGTTTCCGCTCTTAGTCATGCGGAACGCTGTCTGCGCTGCACGGCCACTTCCATCGAGAGCAGAAAGACGGACCAATACATCCACTA
Organism: Metschnikowia krissii; assembly: GCA_030561945.1. Taxonomy (NCBI): domain Eukaryota; kingdom Fungi; phylum Ascomycota; class Pichiomycetes; order Serinales; family Metschnikowiaceae; genus Metschnikowia; species Metschnikowia krissii. The sequence continues at coordinate 27,212 of JAKTYP010000090.1, forward strand.
GTATGTTGCGGTATCGCAGTGGTGGAACCGAGTCCACGCCACACGCATTGTCAGCACCATAGCGGGGCGCTATGCCACAGAAATGCCCGCGTGGCAAAAGCCGCGCGAGCATGGACACCGCCGCCTGCAAGGCCAGTGGAGTTTCCACTAGCCCGCGCAAACTAACGGTGCCGGCTGGTCGGTGTCTTGCATCGTCGGCACCCACAATAAGTCGCACGAGCAGCAGCGCGGCAAGCTCTTGCCAGAACAGGGCATTCACGCTGGTCACCGTTGCGACCGTGTAGTCACACAGACGGCGGGGATAAACAATAGTATACAGAGAATGTACTTGCACAAGCAGTTTTCGCGAGCGAGGAACTGTTACAATAAGCCGTGCACGGAGCTCTGCGCGAGAAAAAGTGTTGTACGTACAGAGTGTGAACACCATGGGCTTATCATAGTATACGCCGAGTGCTTGTACATCGACGGAAGACCGCCACACAAAGCCGTCACCGCTGCTTTCAAGGCCGATGGTGGTAGCCATGTATGCGGTGACGGCACCCGGGCCGCTGGCATAATCAATGCCGTTCACATGGTGGAAAAACCCCACGTATCCGTCGGCATCCTTGGCTCGATGTGACGGGCCCGGTGGAGCAAACGAATTATTAGTGGGCGAGGTGGCCTTCTCGCCATAATGCCGTGCCCAGTGTACTAAGTCCGGCGGGCCGATTGCCGGCGGAGCGTTGGCCATGGCGGTCGTGTGGCGGGCCCTCTCGCCAAGCGTGCGACCAAAAGACGGCTCACGAATCCATGGCACAGTAGCTGGAGGAGCCAGCCCTCCTGTTGCAAACGTTTCCTGGTGGACGTGCGGTGCACATTGGGGCGTGCCGAGTGGCATGTTTCGTAATGGTTTTGGCCCTGGTGACTGATGGTTCTGGTTTGAGGTTTGGTGTCCCCCGATCAATCACGTGATAAGAGCGAGAGTGTGGGGTGTGTGGTTGCGTAAAGAGTTTGTGGGCGGCTAGAGATGAACTCTAAGTACAGGTCCAATGAACATATTCTATTAATGACCATGTGAATAATTAAAAAATTCCCCAACTTTATGAAAGAAAAATAAGTATAGTTTGTCCAGATGACATTTTTGTAGAAATATTAATAGGGGTGGGGAGCGGGTAGAATTGTTGTTATGTAACCACAAACCAGATGGCGCGAAAATTATCACGTGACCACAAGATGCAATGGTTTCGCAGCCGCATCGACCCGCGAGCCAAAACCAACATGCACCAAAAGTGTTCGTTAGTAGTCTTTACTTAATAATGGGTTAGAGATACTTGGAATTCGAAAAAAAAAAGACCACACAAGCATTTATTTGCTTTGTCACTTTAGAAATTTAATATAATGGATACAGTTCCAAATAAACACAACGCCGTGGGTCTGGTGGCCTGTTTGATGTTGAAAGATTAATTCAAAGTCTTTTCGAAATACACTAATAAACATTTTTCTGGGAGCTTGGACTTTGGTGTCTGTCATCTGATCCGATATTTTTGAGACAATTATAATCCAATATCCCAGCTTAAATGTTTGACCGTAGGAAAATACTCAGGTAATGGGATACGAATCTTCTTACGACCATATTACCAACATGCACTTGCTTATCGAATTCAAAGACTTTATAAAACCTGATTGATCCCTTTGCAATAGCAACCCAAAATTGCAGGTGCCAGCTGCAAAGCAGCCGCTTATAGAAATTTGCATCAGTATATTTCAACTTTGAAGCCTAGTTAAAATTTCCTCAAAATTCGGTTATTCAAAACAACGAACCATGTATTAGGGGCGAAGATAGTATCGGCACTGGCAAAAGACGTTGCGGAATTAGAAATAGACATGGTTCTTGTCTTTTCGGTGAAGAGACATTGATAAACATGAGCTAATTATTCTATACAAACAATAAAAATTTTCTCTAGGTTTAAAAATGCTTGCAGTTTATAGAACCATATACCATTCATGTTAAATAGTCACATAATGCATTAGAATGATGTGTTTTTTATATTTCCACAGTAAGTGCTTTACTGATTTTGTCACGTGCATGCAAATGTCGAAATAATGCAGCCGCTATATTTTGGTTCGTTCCTCATCTATGCCTACTGATTAGACTCATACAAGAATATTTCTCGTTCTACCTACCCTAACTTCCCTTTCATGCTACATTTGTGTGGGACAATTTTTTGGCAAGATTTGCTACTTCAGACTGATTCAATTACACCATTTAGCGCTGGGAATATTAAAAAAAAAAGTCACAATTGAAAAATAATCTATTTGGTAGCATATGTTTCATCGCGAAATTGGTTTTCTTCTTTTTGAAAACTTTAAGTGGAATACCAGAATCAACAAAATTTCTTTGATTTGTTAACCGCAGAGTCGGAGAACTTCCAAATTCAAAGTTGACGCATCTCAAAACCATAAAAATTTGTGTGCAATGTAAGCTGGTCTTGGTTGTACATTTGCAACTATGTGAAACACACGGTGATAAGCGATATAACATGAAAGGCACTTCTCCACAAAGATCGTCTTGAATCTAACTTCACTCATGCGTTTCTTTTGCATCGGTCCCTGCACCAATCATAATAAGACGCTTTATGTCCTCCATCACCTTCCAAATCTCAAGATTTTCGGTGAAATCGAGAGGGCCGTCGATACCCCTAGCCGATTGGTATGTTTGGCGTAACTCTACCAACGCCACACAATGCTCGATCCGTGTCACTGTGTGATTTAAAAGAGCCACAACATCGGCCTCTTGTCGATTGTTTTTAATATTATTAGCGTAGATGTCGCCGCTGAACTTGCAGTACTTCTCATCCGTGCCATTATAACCCAGGTTCATCACCGAGCAAATATGCTCTAGCCGCAATGAAAGTGAGCGCAAGAATAATACCGATTCCACGGGCAAAGTACCAAGGATCCTACCTGTCAGTTCCAGATCTTGCGACATGCGCTTTTTGAAAATATCAAATCTCTTAGCAAGGTTTTTTGTGAAAACAAGCACAATTTTCTCGGGTATCTCCAACCCTTTCAATTTACGCTCGCCAAGCTCAATGTACTCGCATCCCATGTCATCAATGGAATTAATCTCTTTTTCAATCAACTCTCCTGCTTCCATATTACCCGCATATGCTGATTCCAACGACATTACTCCAGATTCAATCTGATCATGCAAAAAGTACAATTGCTCCATTTCATGCAAGAAATCAGAAGAAACCGCAATTTGGCCTCCGTCAGCACTAGACTCAATTCTTGATGCTCGATTGACCATGGGACCAAAGTAATCCATACGGCGGGTTACCATGTCAAGCTCACAAACAGGTGCTCCCCAGTGAATGCCCATCCTCACCGACAATCCTCTAAAGATGAGGTTTCCTGTAGAGTCCGTAACTTCGCAACCTTCATTGGTCTCGAGAATCTCACTGGGCCAGTCTTCTTGCAAAAGCTGATTCTGGACTATAAAGCACCAAAGGAGTGCTGAAGTTGGTGTAGGAAATGATACCATAAACGAATCACCTTCTGTTTTTACCTCGTAACCACCAACGATTCTCAATTGCCGCCGCATTATGGTATTGTGCAACTTGATTGCGGATCGCATAGCCACAGGGTATGTATCCCAGAGTAATGTAGAATTCTTGATGTCGGTGAACACAAGTGCCAATTTCCCGATAGGTGGCTCGATTTCGTCATTCAATCTCCTCAAAGCTGTATCACCCGATGGGACACCACGATCTTTGCGCTTCTTTCCAGTGTAAAGTTCCGTCTCTTTATCAATGTTCATGTATGAAGAAGCCATTCTCTGTCTTTTTTTCTTCTGATCGCCCAAAGAAATAACAGTAACAGATATCTTGTCAGTTGCGCCGTAGCAAATTGCATAATCTCTCAACTTCTCTGCAGCCAACATAGGATCATCTTTCTCCTGTCTAGCGAGGTCAACTGCAAGATCATAAGTTATGAAATCCCAAAGAACTTTAGAGGCAATGATCACAATTGCATCATCACCAGCTGGGTTGTAAATTGAAATACTCGGGCCACTATGAGTATGAGGAACATAGTTATAGAAACCAACTCCTCGTGAAACGCGGAGCTCACCGTCAAGAGCACCATCGCCAAATACGAATCCACCTGAGGCTCTTATACGCTCAAATTCCTTGCGCAGCGTTGGGTCGTGTTTGGTTGATAATAACTTGTAATCTGCATTGCTCTTTGATAATACAATTTCCATATCACCCAAATTAGCTGAGTACACAATCCCATCTTTGATATACACAGTCGAGATGCAACAACCCTTGGTGCCATCTTCGGCAAGGTTTAAATCATTAAGTTCAGGATGCACTGCCGAAGGTGTGTATGCATTAAACTTTCGACTTGCAAACACAGAATTCACCTCTTTATTCAAATTAAGGTAAGCACGTCTCAAGGCATCTGGAATATCTTCATCAGAATTGATCTTATTGAGTTCATTAGTGAAGCTGGGTATGAACAACAATTTGGTCAAATATGATATCTTGTGTCCTTGACCGTGCAAGGAATTACCAATCCCATCACAGGACATAATTAATACTTCGTTTTCATTTCCCCTAAATTTTTGAATGAATGAGTCTCGGAAAGCAACCGAGTCTGAAATTCCCATTGAATCAGATACACCATAGCCAATATCGTCAAGCTCAGAAGAAGATGTGCGAAGGCGTACATGAACACTTTGATCCGGAACTCTAGGTGTTGTGAGAGTAACATCCATCAAACCAATAACTTTTAGGTTCTCAAGAACTGTAAGACTATCCAATGGTTCATCTGTTTCCTCATTCACAGTATAGCTTTGTTTTATTTCAAATCTCTTGTTACCCGAAAAGTTGAGATATGTCAAACGCTTATTATATGACCAATTCCAATCATACGGCCAGTTTGAAATATTGTACCTCAATACGTTGGATCCAACATCCAAATGTGTCAATTGTTGACATTTGCTTAATTCTGAAGGCAATGTTTGTAATTTGTTACCATTCACAAACAAACGAGTCAAGTCTAGCAAATGCTCTAAATCTTCAGCTGGTAACTTAGTAAGACAGTTACCAGAAAGATAAAGCTCTGACAATTGCGTGAGCCGAGCAAGTGCCCCTTCTGGAACTTCTGCAAGATCATTATAAGAAACATTCAATGTTCTCAAATTCGTTAGAAGTGCAATTGATTCAAAAGCATCCTCATTAAGGTTGTTATCTGCGATCTGCAAATTTTTGAGACTATCCGAAAGAGAGATAAGTTTGTCTCCAACAATCATTCTATCGTCTCGTTTATCATCTTTGCAATCGTTAAACAAAGCAGCTGACGAAGTTTTCTTCGTGATAGCAAACAGTGGTTTAGGAAAGTTGGATAAAATATTGGATGACACATTAAGAAGTGACAAGCTGTGTAAGCTCCAAATTTCTGATGGGAGGCTGTCGATGTTGTTTGAGTGTAAATCTAGGTATTGCAATGATAAAAGTTGTCCAATTGAAGAAGGAATGTTCTGAATGTTGTTCCCGAAAAGGGATAAATGAGAAAGTCTTGGTAAATCACCAATCTCGTCTGGAAGATTTACCAAATAGTTTTTGTCTAAAACGAGTTTTTCGATATGAGGAATCTTACTTACAAACTCAGGAGGTATTGCTGTAATTTTGGCTTTTGAGATATCTAAAACCGTTAACATTTGCAAGACAATCTCAAATTCCAAAGATGTTATGGGATTTCTGTCAAAATGAATGAGTCTCAAGCTCTCCATTTTATCGCTGAAGCTGGAAATATTATTCTTCGATGCATACATCACTTCCAAATTTGGCAATGATCCAAGGACATCAATATTCGAGATGTTGTTGTATCGAATATCTAATCGTTTTAAGTCAGTCAATTTTGAAATGCCTTGTGGTAAAGCATTACTCAATTTATTTGTACATAAATTGAGTTTCACCAATTTTGTGAGCTTTCCAATAGAATTAGGTATCTTTGCTAAATCATTGTAGGAAAGATCAAGGTCTTGAAGATTCGAAAGTTCAGTGATACATTCGGGAAATTGCTGGAAATAATTGGAAGATAAGTTGAGTGTTACCAAATGAGAAAGTTTCCCAAATGTTTTTGGTAAATAATATAACTGGTTAGAATTAAGTTTTAAAGACTCTAAGTTCTTCAAATGGCTGATTCTAGCTGGAATTTCATCCAAGAAATTGCACTCCATCAGAAGACTGGTCAAACCTGTTGCTTCAAGGAAATTCAATGGAAATTTTGAACATCCATTTCTAGAAAACTTGATATTATTTAAATTTGTGCAGGTTTGAATGAAGTCCAATGGAATGTAAATGGCAGGATTGTCCGACACATTGAGCTTTTCTATTTCGTATGTGTGTTGGTGAAACCTGATTGGAATAGTCTTTAAGTTATGACTGGATATGTCCACATTGACATAATCCCTCGAAAGGGAAACTTCTTCTTCGTGTGTGAGATTGCGAAACGCCATGTTTTCAACCACCACTTTGCAAATGGATGATAAATCTTCTCTAGCCATTAGACTGAGATTGTCTTTCTCTTCATATCCACTTAGGATTAGAAGGCCTCTTTGAATTTTCAAAGGTTTTTCAAATGGCTCTAGAAGCTTAACATTATTTCCAACATACAATGAGAGCTGAAAGTTGGAGATGCTATCAAGGAAAAATTTTTTCTGGATCATCACAAGAAGTTCGGCAGCTGATGTTTCAAAAGAACAGAGAACAGTAGTGAAGGTATTGTCATCCTTGAATACTCGTATAATGTGATTTCCGGTACTGTTTTCGTCAGAGCCTCTATTGGCAATACTCCCGTATAATATGGGCAATGATCTTTGGGAAAAGGGCGGGTATGGTTGAACTTTTCTTTTATGTTTTTTCATTGTCAGGACCAGATTAAAATCTGTTTTCTGAAAGCCATTATTGCTGTTTAAGGATGCAATGGAGGAGTTATCCAGCGAGTGGTAATACAGACACTTCTCTGCATTTGATGATTTGGCACAAGCGGTGTCAGAGTCTTCCAGTTCAGAAACAGGAGCAGATGCATTATTTGAGTAGAACCCCATTGCTGTTACATCCCATGAATCAGGCGCCTTCCAACTAGAGTTTTTCTGCATATCCTCCGTAACAGGTTCCTTTCCAGGCGCAGGTTCTTGGGTTGGTTCTTGTAGTTCCTGTTGGTGTGTGGTCGGAGTTTGGTCGAATGTCTGTGGATTCTTGATAATGCTCTGCATTTCTTCAAAGTTTAGATCCAAGTCAAATATCTTAGATGGACTTCCAGCAGCCCCTGATACAGAACTTTTCTTTGAAGTAGCAGCAGACAGCTTTTCAGAAACGCGACTTTCTTCCAGCAAAGAGTGATGGCGAGGCATTTCGACCACGAGGCTATTTTGGTGCAACAGCGAGATAGATGGAAGTCGAAATTTGTGTTTTGAAGAACTAGTGGAGCTCACACTTTTGCGCGTCGCCATCGAATGTGGCAGCCCCGTTGCCGTAGGAGCCATAGCACCCGGAAGTGTGGAAGCATGCTGTTGGTTTGTACTTTCTCCAGAGCCAATAGTAGAAATCAGGGCATCGGAATCTTTGCGGTTTGAGTGAATGAGCTTACCGAGCAATGCATTGCCTTTCTTTCTAAATCGAGGCTTAATTGGGTGTGTCAATGGCGGAACGTTGGCGCGAATGCCCTTGTTTTTATGGAAGCCACGGTAGTCGTCCTTTACGACATTGTCCAGATCATGACCGCTTTCGTTGTCACTGAGTGCTGGAAGAATTCCATACGACAGCCGCGGCGAGTATCCCTCGGTGGGCGGCCGCGCGAAAGTAGACTCCTGGAACTCATGTGTGCTAGGAGAAACCGCTGAAGGGGACTCAGCCCGCGTTGGTGGCTGCTGCGGATTTTGATTTTGATTTGTTGAGTACAGTGTACCGGTATGCTGTGAGCGCATGGGTGGCTGTCGCTTTCCCACTGTATGAAATTGAAAAGACAGCACGGAAGTCTCGGGTTCGGGGGGTTGCGTGTCTATGTCTTTAGAGTTTTCGCGACCAGAGACTTGTTTTTCCGCTGGAATAATCTTCGGTGCAGCAGCAACGACCGGACGGGCACCGACACCTGCGGGTGTGGCACACCTCCGCGAGTCCGATGCTGCCGAGGGATAATTCACGGGCACATCTACGACCGGACGGGGTTTCTCAGATGAAGCTCCCGCTGAAGAAAGGGAGAAATGCTGGCCAGCAGGCACTTCCTTCAAGGACAAGTTGGACTTAGACTTATCTTTGCGTAGAAAACTCATGGATGGTGAACTAGCAGGTACGAGGCGTGCAAGAGGAGAATCTCGAAAGGATGCGGGTCAATTTTGGATTTTCTCACAATTATCTGATGGTTTATTGGCGAGGAAATTCCGCCGCCGTTGGTGATTTTGGGGTTTCGGGAGGATGCCTTTGGTTGTTGCCAGGCGTCTCTGAGTATTTATGAGCGTCTCTAGGGGTTGGAATTACTGGTCCGTATGTACTCGCTTGAACCAAGGTATATTATAATGGAAATTGTTTCTTCTTGTATTTTTCCTTGTCGTACAAGAGATTAGTTGAGCGGTGTTTTTAGTATTCAATGTCGCTTTCAATTGGGGGGGCTAGGAGAAAACGTGCTGTGACCCTCACTGTCCAGGGCGGTTCCGGCGGCGCGTTGCTGGAGATGCCTGCGAAAAAAAAAAAAGGCGGGGCAGGAACTAGCTTTTAGCAGGCGGACTGCTATAAATCCCCAACGGCCGTCACTACCAGTTTTTGACTGCATCACATTTGGTAAACCCCAAAAAAATCCACGTTTGTGTGCTTCATGTGCACGTTTTCATATTTTTCTATGTTTCCTATTTTGTTTTTAAGTTTTTAAAAGTTGAGATCTCGGTAGATTGGGTGCTGGCTCAGGGCCAAGAAAGACCAGGACCCGTTTTGCGCGGAGTTTGGGTCTCGGCCCCGGCGCGCGGAAGCTGCCGGAGGCGGCGCCATGTTCAAGTCCAACAAGCCGCTAGAGCATAATTGCACGGCCTGCAATATCATGGACGAGGTTGTGCATGTGGGCGCACGCGCACGTGGGCGGAGCCAATTCTAGTGTAACTTCCATTGATTTCTATTAATTGAGCCATCGGGGCCGCGTAGCCACCTCGGAAGTTGAGTGGGGTGGATTAATCGTGACCTCATATTTTTAAAGATTCGTAGAGGCGGCGGGTAAACTTTCCGATTCTATATTCTATTTTATGCTTTTCTTGTCTCCTTCTTATGGTCTTCGTATGCTTTTGTTATGGTTTATTATGTTTCTTTCTTTCTTCGAATACTTTTTTGATGCCTTTTCTTTGTTTTATTTTGTTTTCTTTTGTACTTTGGTTTGGTTTGGTTTGATCGGTTTTGTTCTGTTCTGTTCTGATCTGTTCTGTTTAGTTTAGTTTAGTTTAGTTTAGTTCAGTTTAGTTCAGTTTAGTTCTATTTTGTTTTGTTCTTCGATTTCCATGATATATCAAAAGTTTGTGACCCCTCAAGGCCTCTCTAGGATCCTTAGGGACGTATTCAAAAATGTCTTACTCAATTCACCAAAAAGATTCTGAGGGCTACATGGTCTTTCTGGCCCAAAAAAAGAAGCATGTGGTACTGTGAGCTCAACTTTGTACCTGTGCCTTTGGGTAGGTGGGATTCTGCTGTTGTTGGCCACGTGATGCTGCACACGCGAACGGCTGCAAACAATTAAAATGAGCAATAAAGAACGCTTAACATGGACGCCAAATCCATTCGATGCTTCCACAATTTCTCTGGTCAATTTCTCAGAAAAAAATACATTATAAGATCAAGAGAAAGATATATGAGAGCAATATGATACTTAATTGAAATTGGCCTTGGTCCCGAATCTGGTTTCTACTCTACTTGCGGGCAACGACAAAAGAAAAAAAAGAGTCATCTGATCATGCATGGTATTATCATTCCCATATGATTCCGTGTTTCCTTTTCAACAGATATTGATACCCCCCCCTCGCCATTTTATTTGTTGGACAAAACCTATAGGTATACAACCAGGGCACATATCCTCCCTTCCTCCCTTTCCCCCCCCCCTTCCCCCAAAAAAAAAAATGTGCCCTCATATCAAAACCCGTGCCGGTGTAAAAGTAGACACCATCTAGAGATACTTTGATTCTCATCATGTGTATGTACATACTTACACCTACTTAAAGTTTCCCTGGCGAAGGTCAATACATGCAACAGAAGTTGGATCTTGCGTCTGCCCATCGCTTCTTCGGTCACCAAAACTTTTCAAGCCACCAAAACTCATCCAGAGACCAACAAAGGACAAGGGAGTCATGTACGAGCCAATCAATGACAGCCACGAAAAGCTCCAGTAATTGACCAAGCCGTTCGATAGCAAAACAAGCACCAAGTTACCCAGAGCAAACCACGCCCAGTACTCTAGGCGCCAGCTTGAACAGTAGCGCAAGCATTGTCTAGACAATCCTTGGGCCGCAAGTGCCCGTGAAAAGCGAACATGGGACACGCATAGAAGAAGCCACATTAACATGCCCGCCAGCGCACAGCAAGTCAACAAAAACAGAAAGATATTGGCGAAACAGTGAAACCTAAGAAGAAGCGAGAGAAGCCCGAGGGAAGAAGTGAGGGCCACTGCGTTTGCGGGTACTCCCAGTGCATTTTTGCGTGATAGAAACAGCCAGCGTGAGTCGCTACCATGTGTTTCGACCATGGCCTCAAGAAAGCGCGAGCCAAAATAGACATTTGAGTTCGCCGCAGACACGATTGCGCTCAAGATGACGAAGTTGAACGACAGCAAGAGTGCTCCGGAGCCGGAGAAACCACAGTTTATCAAAGCAATCAAAAACGGCGACGACAAGAGATTATCAACCTGGGGATCTCTAAGCCCAGTGTCAGACCATGGTACCGTGAGCGTGAGGAGGAGTACCGACACCAAGTAAAACACCACGATACGCACAAAGATTATCCTGGTCACTTTAGGAATGGTCTTATGTGGCTCAATAATATCACCAGTTGTGATGGCAACAGATTCCACCGACTGGAAGATGAACGACAGAAAAATAAGGCAGTTGGAAAACGCCACAACTTGCCTCGTGGGTCCTGCGCTGGCCCCCATGAATGACAGCGGCCAGTCCTGAAGCCACACATGAAAAACGTCGCCATTTGCTACCAACGATACCCCGACGACCACGATCCAAGCCATGATTGCCACAACCTTGATGAATGCGATCCAGAACTCGATTTTGCCGTATGTGTCGACGGGTAGCATGTTGAAGGCGGTGAGCACCGTCCATAGGGAAAGGAAGAGTAGTGTCAGATGATCTTCAGCCAATGTGGGGCTCCAGAACGCGCAAATCGACCCGGCAATGGAGAGCTCAAGCGCATACGTCAATCCCCAGCTGAGCCAATATATCACACTGTTGGCAAGGCCCACAGACCTTCCTAGAAACAAGAACTGGAACTGACATATCAGATTGGATCCTGGAACAAACACCGCAAGCTCTGCCGTAACCTCGAGCACTATTACTACGATGAAAGAAACATAACACATAGAGGCCAAGGCCATTAGCGGTCCACGCGAAACGAGCGTGGCGACGGAGAAAAACAATCCCGTACCAATAGTCCCGCCCACTGCGAGCATTGATACAGTAGCTGTGGATAGATGATGCTGCTTTGGCACCAGTGGGCCAGAGAGGCCCAACAAGCTGGTTGCCTCAGACATGGGTGCACTTTTGTGATAGTCAATTTACCAAGGCCAATTTATTATGGTCATGCAACTCTGGGGTCAATCCCAAGTGCACGGATGTCGCGGCAACTTTCCGGTATTCTGGAGCCCAGTGGGCACTAGCGCTGGAAAACAAGGTCCGTCCCCATTCAAGAGAAAACTTGCGCTAGTATATTGGGGCTAATTGGTTAAAAAATACACGAGGAACAAGCATCACCCCAGAGCATCTCGGTGGCCAAGTCTCGGAAAAACGATCCCCTTTGAAAACACAAACAAAAACCGGAAAAAAAAAAAAAAAAAAAAGAGATCGATAAAGAAATTGAAAGTAAAACAATGGGAAATTGAAGTATGCAGTGCTTGTGAGAGGTGTTTGTTTGAGTGTTCGCACCTCGGGACTCATACTTTGGGACGCTCCGAACATGTTTAAAATATACTGGTACATCCAGACATGATCGTATCTAGAACATGCGTATGTCGTTGAGCATTCGGCGATTGGCACTGGCCCAGGCGTTGAGACCCCTTTAATTCCCAGTGCGGAGAGATGGCGAGAAACTACTCATGCACGAAGCTTAAAGTCATCTTTAGATAAGATGAAGGGGTATCAAATTCATCATACTGCACGCCCCTCGGGCATATCAGCAGGCAAAGTACAAACACAACACTGATGATGAAACAGCTAGCGGCACTCCCATTTTTTATTTGGCGCATGGACAAGGGGACCATGTGAAGACTTGCCCCACCCTACGATGGAGCACCGAAATACGAGTCCGGTACAGGGGGGCCAGAAGCCCGATACATTGCACGACGATATGGATCTGGGTCCGCAGGGCCTTTTCGTTAGTTAAGCTCCGAGATTCTACGTGCAGTGCTTGGCACGGGGCGCTGATCATGCTTATTACAGCGCGCTATCTTTTTGACATGATTGGTAGATAAAAAAACATTGTATGCCAGATACTATAGAAGGAAATTAAAAAAGAAAAATTACTTTCGGAAAAAAAAAAATTAAAAAAAAAAAATCTAATGTGGAAAAAGGTGTTTGGCATACCGGTGACACCGGGCAAGTCTTACAGGCTAGGCGGAGAAAAACTTCTTGAATATTACTGCTCAACATGACCTCTTAAAAAATGTACACCATACGGGGGAGGGAAGGATAGAGGCAAATCTCGGAGAAGCGGAACGTAGCATTTGCTGCGTGGTATTTTTCCGCTGGCTGGATTTCTGCTGCCTTGTTGTTTCGCTGTCTGGTTTGGCGCACTGGTTCTTAGGCCCCTAGGCTCCTAGGCCACCTTGGCCCTGGTTCCTAGGCCTTAGGTCCCCCATGCTTCCGGCCTTCTCTTATCAGTATACGCGAAACCAATCCACGGCACGATTTCCCAAAATAACAAAGCTTGAATGAAGGAGCCAGAACCTTAATTGGCGGTCCTACTTGAATTGGCAATGTCTGAGGCAAAAACTATTGCTGAACAGAGAAAACACCCCCCCCTCAAAAAAAAAAAAAGAAAAAAAAAGAAATAGATGCAAAATATCCAAACAAAAGCACGCTCATCATGTGCAATGTGCTCATGTTTCCAGGAGCGCGCCGCCAAAGTCCGAGGCGAGCATAAGAGATTATGGTGCCGGTCAAGCGGCTGCGACGCTGCCCTAAAGACGCACTTCTTTTTTTTTTTTTTTTTTTTTTTTTTTTTTTTTATCTGATACTCTTTTTAGGCTATTCGTCACTCCACTACTGTTCCCCAATTTCCCCGGTCCGCCAAGATATGCTTATGCTTCCAAGTCCGGGACGATAATCGAATCGTCAGGCAAAATCTATGAGTTATCTGTTCTGAATGTCCCTGCAAGCATGGGAGCCAGAGATTATTAGTCATAAACCCTAGCTGGGTTATGGTGTGGACTAGGACTACGCACCCCCGTCGTACCCGGACCAGGCCTGGCTATGAATATTTCCGGATTTTGCAGGTGTGCCCATTGCTTAAACCGCTCCAGAACGTAGCGCGCTGCTCGCAGTGCATGTGTCCGGATAATACAGGTGCGCAGTTCCAGCGGACCATACACAGCCGCCAGTTCCCGCCTGGCCTTCGCCTGGAGCCCGCCTCGCACGTCCGGAAAAGACAGGTCTTGTATACGCGCACTTGTCTTATCGGGATCATTCTTCTGCGCGCCGCTCTATGTGCACACCCTCCGCCTAAACGTTTCCCCAATCACGCATGCTGCGTATTGCTTTTTCCGCGCTTGCGTTCTTTATCGCAAATGCCGGTGCGCACCGCTACAGGCGACTGCCCTCCCTTTTCTGGTATTTAATTACCGTCGTTTGCTGCCAAAGTTCACAACTTTCGGTTTCTTTTCTTCTCCATCCACCTTCCCTGATTCTTTGCTGCCTCTGCTGATTACCTGCTAATCACACATTCATCATATTTTGCAGCCTAGTCTCCTCCCAAACACAACAAAATAAAACAAAACAACCTAACCCAAAATTAGAAACAAGTCTTTTCAGAAGTTTCTAACGCCTTTGTTCTCTTTTCTGATCTTATCTTGAGAATTTACAAAACAAAAACCAACAAAATAACACCATGGTGTCCATCACAGAGCAAACCGCTATATTATCGAAGTATCTCGATTTGAACCAGAGAGGCCAGATCCTTGCCGAGTACGTCTGGATTGATTCTGAGGGTCAGACCAGATCCAAGTGTAAAACCTTGGCTAAGAAGCCTCTGTCAATTGAGGACTTGCCCGAGTGGAATTTTGATGGATCCTCCACCGGCCAGGCGCCCGGACACGACTCCGACATTTACATCCGCCCCGTTGCCTTCTACCCAGACCCTTTCAGAAAGGGCGACAACATCATTGTGTTGACGGAGTGCTGGAACAACGACGGTACTCCTAACAAGTTTAACCATAGACACGAGTGTGCTAAACTCATGTCTGCCCACTCTGACGAGGAGGTCTGGTTTGGCTTGGAGCAAGAGTACACCTTGTTTGACCAGTACGATCAGGTTTATGCATGGCCCAAGGGCGGCTTCCCTGCGCCTCAAGGACCATACTACTGTGGTGTCGGTACCGGAAAAGTTTATGCCAGAGATGTTGTTGAGGCCCACTACAGAGCATGCTTGCACTCGGGTGTCAACATTTCCGGTATTAACGCCGAGGTCATGCCTTCCCAGTGGGAGTTCCAGGTTGGCCCTTGCGAAGGTATCGAGATGGGTGACCAGTTGTGGATGGCCCGCTACCTCTTACAAAGAGTCGCCGAAGAGTTTGGCGTCAAGATCTCTTTCCACCCTAAGCCTTTGGCAGGAGACTGGAACGGTGCTGGTTGCCACACGAACGTCTCTACCAAGGCCATGAGAGAAGCTGGTGGTATGAAGCACATTGAAGACGCTCTCGGAAAGTTGGCCAAAAGACACAAGGAGCACTTGACCTTGTACGGTTCTGATAACGACATGAGATTGACTGGCCGCCACGAAACCGCGTCCATGGACGCGTTTTCCTCGGGCGTTGCCAACAGAGGTGCCTCTGTCAGAATCCCAAGATCCGTCGCTAAAGAAGGATACGGATACTTTGAGGACAGAAGACCAGCCTCCAATATCGACCCTTACTTGGTCACGGGTATCATGGTTGAGACCATCTGCGGTGCCATCCCAGATGCCGACATGTACAAGGAGTTTGCCAGAGAGAGCGCGTAAATGGCGGGCCGGCAATGCGTTGATTCGTTTAATATAGAAAAGTCGTGACATAACCAACAATTAAAGGAAGGTATTCTGCTTTACTGTAGCGCATGCGCTTTAGTAAGAGTTTTAGCAATATTTCTGCTCGAGTGATCTCATAACTCCATCGCATTCCTTGCTTGGTTTAATATGACATCGATGGTTGTTCGAGTATGTCTCGACATTATGCACTAGAGTCGTTCTCGAGTTATGGGGGGGAAGGGGGAGATATTTCTATAAATAGCTTCCAACCTCCATATAGGATATACGTCAATACAAGGTTTGAGTTAAGATACCCAGATACGACAGCAATTTAGTATTCCATCTTTTTGTATCCAACCAGAAGTTTCAAGCACAAAGTAATCAAATGTCAAGCCTGATATTTAACACTACGACTTGCGTGGCAATAATAGGAATTCTGTAAATTCAAAGTGCATTGCGCCATCACTTCTTCACAACAATGCCCACAAGGCAGTAGGGTGTATATTTTCCATTTGGTATGGATGTCAATAAAGGCACACTCAAAGCGATTCCAAACTTTCTTATGGCAGATTTTGTACAGCAGCAAAACTCTATCTAGGTGATAAACCCTGGAAATACAGGTCCTACCAAATGATATACTCCTGAATAAATCCTGAATGCCCAACCGCATTCCGTGTATGAAATGCTGAGAGAGGCAAAGACTACAGAGGGAATGTGTAAATTTAGCCTTAGGCTTCAACAATCGATTTTGATAGTTTTACGAGAATACAAAAATGGACTATCTAGAAAATCCGAAATTGTTGGTTCCTGATCCAAGTCCATGGATATTGTGCAATATATGGCAACTGCGTAATTTATCCCATATATAAATGTGCAAATCATTTTGACAATACGAGTCAATTCTTTTTTCCAATAAAAACATCCCATATCTCATTGTAGTTGGGTTTTATTTTTTGAATTCAGAAGCCATTATGATTGGTAATCCAGCAAATCTTTGATAATCAACAAGTAATCCTTCTTGCTCAAGTCCACACTCATTAATAGGTCTTTCTTTTGTGGGTTCTGATGTTGTTGTTAGTATAGCTTTTAGTGCACTTCTTATATTAAGTTTCATAAAAATTTAATTCTTATAACTTTTATTGATCCTCCTCGTGTTGTATTTACCATGGCTTCAAATAATGATAATAATAAAACACTCGCTTCGCCTTGTATATTAGCTTTCTGTGTAAATCTATGAACTAGTAGTACCGTTTCATAGTACATATGTACTGTCGAACATTCGAATGATTTTTTTGGATACCTAAGTAATCATTTCCATTTTACCAATCGCTTCTTTCTCGTGTTTGCAACAAAATCTCTTGATAAAATTCTGGTTTTCCAGTACGGGGTAAACGAAAGCTTATCGTGTTCCTTTTTGCATTCTGGTCCCATCACTTTTAAGGGCCAGAAAATCCCTTGTAATTTTTTTTTCAGATATTCCATAACTTAAAACTTCTCCCTATTTACCAAACTATGGATCCTAACAATGGGTATTTCATGGTATTTCAAATATCGACAGTTTTACTTTTTATTGGGGTAACCAATATTTTGACAACACTTCCACAGTTGCCGGTCTAGTATAGTGGTAAGTACAGCTCGTTGTGGCCGAGCAGACCCAAGTTCGATTCCTGGGACCGGCATGATATTTTTTGGGTTTTATTAAATTACATGTGATCACGTGACTTGGA
Source organism: Metschnikowia krissii (assembly GCA_030561945.1). Classification (NCBI taxonomy): domain Eukaryota; kingdom Fungi; phylum Ascomycota; class Pichiomycetes; order Serinales; family Metschnikowiaceae; genus Metschnikowia; species Metschnikowia krissii. The sequence continues at coordinate 44,394 of JAKTYP010000090.1, forward strand.
ACCGCACCCTCAAAGAACCCACTAACCCTTCTTCTTTCTTCTCTCTCCACCAACAGAAACTTTTCTTGAAATGGTAGCTGAGCCCGTCCTGGCAACAATTAATGCTCTTCGTTCTACATACGACTCTGTTGCTCGATATCTCCATGCTCAAGTGGAAATTCTACCCGATCCTACCACATTATGGGAGGCGTTGCCACTGACCCTAGGAAACGCAATCACAACTACTCAAAAACCCCCGCCTGTAGGTTTTTTCGAGCGAGTCAGCAACACTTCTCGTGCCCATAAGCATTTACTCGTCGGTGTTGCATTTACAACGGCTGGAATAGCGGGGCTCATGCTACAGAGGCGATCACATGAATTGGTAGTCAGCTCCTCTAAACGTCGCCGCCGCATACCCAAGTTACCCAATGGTGCCCGTCGCAATGTCGTTCTCGTTATAGGATCACCCACAGAACCCATGACGCGTCTCATCGTGCTTGATTTCGAGAAAAGAGGATTCATTGTGTATGTTTCTATTCTTGACCAAAAAGACAAGCGATATGTCGAGCAGAATACAATCACAGATGATGTGAAGTTTCTCGATGTCTCTAATGATCCATGTGCTGCAATTGCGGCGCTTCGTGAAACCTTGGCTACTGAAATCGTTCCCATTCCCGGTGCTGAGCCTCACTTTCTTCAGCTTTCGGCAGTGGTCTTCACGCCTAGTCTCTACTTCCCCTTAGGCCCTCTTGAAAACACACCTGCTAATGCATGGGATACGGTGCTCATGCGTTTAAGCGTGTACACAAGACTTTTATCGCTGGGCATTGTCGACCTAGTGCGCAGCCAAGGTGCGCGTATTATTGCCGTGATCCCCACGATTGTTAGCAGCCTTCGCCTCTCATATCACGGACCAGAGGCTGTCTTTCAGAATGCACTCAAAGATATCTTCGATGCATTAGCAAAGGAGCTCCGGGCACAGGACATACCCGTCACCCAGGTACGCTTGGGTAACTTGGACCTCGTGGGGTCACGCCGCTTACCGGTCTCAAGGTCTGCAAAGGTTTCTGGTGCAGTCGAGGCCGAGGTCCGCAGCTGGCCAGCCCAAATACAGACTCTCTATGCAGCATCTTTCCTGAAGGCACAGATAGCTGCTAGTGCCATGGGACCATCGATCGGGTCCCAAGGCCTCCTGGGATTGCACCACCTATTGTTCGATTTGATTTTTGAAAAACGGGGTGCTTCTGTGGTGTACTACGGAGCTGGTGCACGAACATATGAGCACGTGGCGTGCTTTCTCCCGACGGGGCTTGTGGACATGTTCACCTGAAGATGTTGATGTTAGTAATTTTGGGCTTTGGTTTTGAGTGGCCTCGGGTCATCTGGTACAAAATTTTCTCCTGAAGACACTTAACACTCTTGTTACGATTTCATTTGCCGTTGGAAGATTCATCTCCAATGTTATTATTGCACAAGGCTAGAAATTTTTATTGGAGTACCTTCTTCAAGTTTATTGGACATCATCCTCCGACGGTTTCAAATTATTACGTATTGAAACGTTTTCTTTTTCTTTTCTGGCCCAACTTTGAATTCATGATTAGTGGTTATTGTTGTCTATGTGGGATCAAGAATACAGAATGGCATATAACTTCCTTTCCTTTGTTTTCTTCACATCACAATGATATCGTGCGCAAAGAGTGATACTGAGGGGACTCATTGATAATATGAAGAAGCACAATTTTCAGCAAGCAAATATGTCGTAGTATTCTAAAAGCAAGGTTTTTTTTTTCTCTTGGAAGCGGGTCCTCGAAGACACAATGGAAGATATGCGAAAGATTGGATGCATGCAACTATCTTTCTTTTGGAAGGATCATTTGAATTTTTATTCTGAATTTATTTATCGTATTTCTGTATTTATCAACCTCACATCGGGAGCTGTTTGTAGACTGGGCTATTCCCAACTCAGGTCTGTATGTCAGGGACACCTGACCTAAATTGCAAAAGTCAAGCCCAGCTTCCGAATATTGGGGGGCTTTACACAGGTACAATCAAATGTCAGCTCTTCATACATTGTTTCCATTTTCTAGATTCATTTCTATAATAGCTCCCCATCTCGAATGAATTGCAAATTCATTTTTGCAAGCCCTCAATGTGAGTCACGGGTATAAGATGTCCAGGTGATGAATCCAGGTCTCGCCAGCCCTCGTTTATACGCCGCGCGTTGTATCGGTTTGGGCACGACCGCACTATATTTTCGACTATATAAACCCCCAGATGAGTCCCGCACTTTTTCCTTTTCCTTTCTCACGTTCAGAGACAAAGGTTTGTTTACGAAGCTGACAGAGCGGACATCGTGCCGCAGTGCCTTGGCACAATTGCTTTGGGGAAAGTCTCCGGCCACAATAACGGAAACGTAACGGAATTTGAAACCCGTTTACACCTTGCCTGAGGCCATTTCACTGTTCATGACCAAGCTTTCTTATGGGAAACTCCCACTACCTTGTCTTCCCGTTGTATTCTTGTAAATTCTTTCATATATCAACCCCTTTTGGGTCTTGCTGATTTTATGTCAGTGGTATAATGGGAGTATTGCATGTGGCTGGTTTGACGTCCTTGGTGTGGGAGTCCTGTTCGCTTGGAAGCTTTGGTTGTGCTCAATTTGAAGTGGTCTTCTGGCCTGGTGTTCCCTCGATTCTTTTTGAAGGATTGAGGTTTTCTTTCGGCAATGGGATTGTGTATCCTAAACAATAGTTATAGCAAACAGCCCCTTTTTGGGGTCAACACAATGGAGCTCACTCTTGTCTTTGAACGTCACCCTATTTCTTTTAACAAGCTTGCAGTTCTTCTCAGAGACGTGTGCAGTCAAATGCACCAAGCTTCGTCACTACAACATAACTTCAATCTTAATTTCAAGAGTGAAACTAGGTGTTTTATTCAGGATATATTGTCATGTGAAGCAGCCAGTAAATACTATGATGAGACATCAAAGCAAACATAGAGTCAAGCTCCGAGAAGGTCTCACAGTCTGGAAAGATGGCTGGTTATCATTCGTGGACGAGAGTTGCAAATATTTCTGAAGTTTCTACTGGCTGTAATCCTGATAATATTGCTTGAATAGACCACGCATAGTTTTATCTCTTTCTATGTCGTTTTATTTCTTTTCTTTTTTTTTTCTTTTTTTTTCTGTCTGTGATACAAAGTGAATAGGTATGGAATTATAGTACAGTTCTCTTGCGTGTCAGCAAGATATCATTAAGTATATGAGGATGCTGTGAACTTTATATCTGCAGAGAGTAAGGCTCTGTGAAAACACGATCAAGCCCTTCAGTCAATTTTCCAATGGCTAGTCATGGCAGAATTCGAATTTCCCGTATTGCCTGCCAATTCGGCCATGTAAAGGAATAGCGTGGTGGCCATGTTGATCCAGTTCCAGAACTGCCAGGGATGCACGATAACCACACTGTCTTCAGATGCGCCAGACCACCAGCCCCAAAGCTTGAGTTCATTGCCAAGCTCACCTTTATACAGCAACATCAAGTGCGTGTACACGGCAATGATAATACAAGGAGAGTACGCGTAGATTAACTTGATAATGGTGGATGGTGGATTTCGCGTCTGGTGATGTGGCACTCTAGTGGGCAGCCGCTCTTTCCAAGCTTGCTCATCTAAGTCTCCAAGATTTATAGATGGTATAGAGGATGCAGAAACTTGCCTCGAGCGGACCTGCGGCGTTCTTGGAGGCGAGTACGGAAGTCCATGGTACACCGACGGGATGATCTTCGTAGCGGCATAGAAGACACCGATTCTGTATGCCAAGTTGATCAACACGGGCAAGGTCAATTTTTGCACTGCAGAAATGAAGAATTTGTATATCGTGGTGAAAGAATGCGGGATGTTGGACGCAAACACAGGCAAGGTGGACAGAATCTTTTCAGCGACCGGGTACGGAACTTTTACGAGCTCTTTCTTCAAATTATTTGTTGTCTGTGTGAAGAGAAAAGTGATTGTTTCCGTGGCATCTTGTGAGAGCAGCGGAAAAGTCTCGTAGATGCAACGAACAATATAGGCAAAGATCAAGGAAGACTCGATCATGGAGCCCTTTTTTGAGACGATTCCGTACAATCCCAAGCCAATGGTCAAGGTTAGAAACAGCCCTAACAAAGAAGCGTTACCCAAGTCCAAAGTAAAGGGGCTGATGTAAATCCTGTACAAAAAGTATAATGAGCCAGTGATGGTGGCACCGCTACCGATGAGGGAAACGAAAAGCCAGCTGTCAGACTTGAAGTCAGTGAGCCATTCCAATGTTTGACTAATGGCCTGGATCAACAAGAGGGAGCAGAAACCCTCGGAGACGGTAAACACGAGCGTCAGGTGTACAAGGATATAGCGCCAGAGGAAGATGACAGGGGACTCTGCCACGTTAGTCTCGGCGCAGTACAGGAGAAAGAACATCAAGATGCTGGGAAGCAAAAGATGCTGCGCGTAAAAGAAGCCATTGAACGCGGCCAACACGGGAAACCGGTGGGCCAACAAGCGCACGGTGGTGAGCATGAAGTGGAGCAGCATGATAAAAAGCGAGTACGCCAAACCACAGGCCACGCCACCCACATCAAAAGCCAACGGGATCGTGAGCACCACGAGCGCGAGGTATGTGAACGAGAGTATCGACTTAATGCAGTTTTTGATTCGTCTCATTACACGTGGAACATGGAACTGCTATCCTTAATTTTTTTTTTTTTCTCGCGGGGGTTGTAGTGGAAGGTCGCGCCGATAGGCGAAAACTGCAGAGGGAGCGCAGAGAGAAATCGCAGAGGGAAATTACCGAGGGAAATTACCGAGGGAAATTGCACCGGAATATGTGCCAGAAAAATGTGTGGAAAAGTGTGCCTGGACCTATGTCAAAAAAAAATAAAAGAACGCCGGGGAAAACGAGCCAGTTTTTTTGGAGAAGAGAAAAGTACGTTGAAAAGTGCGAAATAGTGCGGAGGAAAAAAATTAAGCCGCCGGTCTACTTTTGCAAATGTAGGCGGCTGTATTCACATAAGCTAAATGCCAGTGTGTGTGCTCTGAAGCTTTCCAGGTTTTCCGGATCGAGCAGGCAGCCGTGTGCTGGAAAAACAGTTGTTTGTTAGTTTTTTTTTTTTTTCGTTCGTGCGTGCGTTCGTGCGTTAATTTGTTCTTTTGTTAGCTCGTTGGGTTATTTCTGGTTTTGTTTGTTATTATTGTTGTTGTTTTTGTTGTTTTTGTTGTTTTTGTTGTTTTTGTTGTTTTTGTTGTTCTTGTTGTTCTTGTTGTTCTTGTTGTTCTTGTTGTTCTTGTTGCTTATGTTGTTTATGTTGTTTATGTTGTTTTTTCTAGAAGAAACCTGCACGCTTTGTTTGTAGCAGACGAAAGAAAGAAGTATGGAAGGTGGGTTGAAACGGCACGAGCCAAAAAAAAAAAAAAAAAAGGTTCCGGAAATAAGGGCAAGACCCAAAAGTTGCGGAGTGTACAAGCGTAGTGGCGGTAGAGGTGGCAGGGGGCAAGGGGGTCTCAGGTCCAGGGCGGGCAAGGGGGCCCGGGCAAAAAAAAAAAATTGGCCCTGGGCTACGGTACCATTTTCCCGCTTTGACAGACCCAGGTCTCCGTCAACAAAAGCCATTTTCAATATTGTCGGCACCTGTCACGAGCGAGCCTTCATGCCATGCATATGTTTCCTCTCCTTTTTTTTTATTTTTATTTTTATTTTTTTTATGCTTTCTTCTCTTTGAATGGCTTTTGGTTTGGTTTGGTTTGGTTTGGTTTGGTTTGGTTTGGTTTGGTTTTAATGTGTTTCATTTGTGAGGGCTTGTTAGGCCCTGTGGAGCGAAGGATGGAATGCTTCTTCCGCTCAACTACGTACTTGCGGGTTTAGTCCTACAGAGTACGTAGGGCCATGAAATTTCTCAATCAAAGAGTTTGGGAAAATCAAAATATTTTGTGGTGCTGTTGAAAAAAAAATTCTGATCTCCTTTTCTTTTTTCTTTTTTCCTTTTTCTTTTTCTTTTCTCCTTTCTCCTTTCTCCTTTCTCTTTTATGCTTCAAGCAAATGATTTCTCTAGTGTTGACGTGCTCTCTCGGGGAAAAAAATGATTAATTTAGGTGAATTTCTGCAAAGGTTGCGAAATGGGAACTAAGCTTTTGCTTGCCAAAAAAACAAATCTTGCAACTCTCATTTGCAAGACCTGACAATTTTTCAGAAAATATGTCAAAGAACCCACCAAAACCAAACAATGTCCGACCACATGGCTGGGAGGCCCAAATGAGTGCAAAACGCTGTTTTGGGTTCTGGCGGCTAGTCCCGCGCAGGTTATCTTTAGTGACTTCCCCAGATACTACTCATAAGCGCGGCCACCAATACTCACGATATATAATAGTTGAGGCGTGCCGAATGTTTGCAGCACTATCTTCGAGTAAGACGAAGTTTTCACTAATGATCCATTAGATGCTGGCTGCGTTTTTTATCCGTTGCCGAATCTGATGCTAGGCAGATGATACTACGTGGGAAAAGATAGATGAAGTTGGTGACGGGTAGTTGGTAGTGCTTACAGAGACAGAGACAGAGACAGAGACAGAGACAGAGACAGAGACAGAGACAGAGACAGTGACAAGAAAGTTCCTGCCGTCCACAAAATACCTCCTCCCCCGCGCATTTCCACCCTATAGTACTGGTTTTCCCGACTAACTGGTTTTCCCGAACTCGACCCTCCAGCCGCTCGACGACATCAATCACCCGATGTCCCACTGAAACGGCTCTGTCTGAGCCACCAAGATCCTCAGCAAAAGGCACCCCCCCGCTCCTTTTCTTCCCGAAACTGGCCACGGAATTAATGCGCTTTTGCCGGCTCGGGGTCCGCTGGTATTTCAGACTAGCCGTGGCGTGGCGTCGGTGTACGTCGATTGGCCAGGCTTGCTGGAGTATTCCGTCGCACGATCGCGGCTGCGGCCCTGGCGCTGATTTTCGCGAGCGGCGCTGGCCCCGCGTACCTCCAGGCGCTGGCGCGGCGGAGCCCATCGCAAGGCGCGCAAAACTCATTGCGCCAATTTCCTCGCATGCGCCTACGCAACCACCATGGCCCCACCTAAACGCAGCGCACACGCGCCCAAAACACACGGACCTGGCGCCAAGAAGCACCGGCCGAACCGTGGCCGTGAGCAGATGCGGCAAGTCACGCGGACCGCGCGCCGTGATGTGCCAGTCGGCAGCGGTGCCCAGAGCATATCGTCGCTGCTGGAAGACGAGCTCTCTGGCGCCGAGAATGCCAGCGGCGCGTTGGAGAAGCTCGATCGGGGTAAGGCGTACGATGCGCTCTTGACGCTTTTGGGTGCCGAGCAGACAGCGGCGTCCTATGCCCACAAGCTGGCTGTCTCGGCTGTCTCGACCAGCGAGGAGATCGCGGGCGAGAGCGACGACGACATCGCGGGCGCCCTCATCGACGCGTCATCCGACGACGAAGACGACGACGACGATGTGGGCCCGGGATCGGACTCTGGCTCCGACTCCGACTCCGACTCCGGTTCGGGGTCTGGTAATGGCGCCTCAGGCCCGCTCGCGAAGGACCCATTCGAGGCGCACTTCAACTTGGTGTCGGACGAGGACATCGCTCTCAAGCACGAGGCAGCCACCCAGCACAAATGGCCAGTGGCGGAGCGGCGGGCGTATGATACGCCCGCGTATACAGAGCTGGTGCTGGTACCGGGTGGCGACAGCCGCTTGTGCGCGAGCCCCGTGCGTGCCGACGGCTCGTTCAGCGCGTACCCCAGCATTAAGGGCCGGGTTCGCGCGGAGTACTTGCGGCAACATGAGGACGCCCTTGCGCCGCTCGAAGCTGGCTTGCTCGCGCAGATGCTTCAGTACCGCGACGTGAGCTTTCCGTGTCCACAACCCGAGCATGCGAGCTACCAGCGGCTCTACCTCATGCACGTCGTGAACCACGTCTTCAAGACACGGGACCGGGTGTTGAAGAACAACGAGAAGCTCCGGAGCTACGCGGACGCGGTCAAAAACGGTACGTTGCCCGCAGGCGCCGAGGAGCCTGAGCTCAAGGACCAGGGCTTCACGCGGCCAAAGGTGCTCATTCTCTTGCCCACACGCAACGCAGCGTATGAGGTCGTGGAGCAGCTCATTAGACTCTCGGGCGCAGAGCAGCAGGAGAACCGCAAGAAGTTCACGCTGCAGTTCTACCTGACCGCAGAGCCACCAGAGACCAAGCCCGCGGATTTCCGTCGCATGTTCAAGGGCAATCTGTCGGACTTCTTCAGCATCGGAATCAAGTTCACTCGCAAGACCGTTAAGTTGTACGCGTCCTTCTTCAGCGCTGACGTGTTGGTGGCATCGCCCATCGGCTTGGCTATGATCTTGGAGGACCCCAAGCAGGCTCGCCGCGAGCACGACTTCCTCTCATCGATTGAGGTCTTGGTACTCGACCATGCCAACCAGATCGAAATGCAGAACTGGGACCATGTTGCTACCGTGCTCAAGTACGTCAACCGCATACCCAAAAACTTCCACGGTGCCGACTTCTCGCGCATCCGCATGTGGGCCATCAACGACCACGCGCGCCTCTTGCGCCAGACGCTTGTGTTTGGCGAGTTCCTTACGCCCAGCGTCAGTAGCGTCATCTCCCGCTCCGAAAACCTCGCGGGCAAGGCCCGCTTCCGGCCCGTGGTGACGGCGAAAACGTGCATCATGAACTCCGTCGGCTTGAAGATCAAACAGATTTTCCAACGCTTTGATGCCCCCGATCCACACTCCAGCCATGATGCCCGCTTCCGCTTCTTCACTAATGCCGTGCTCCCGTCCGTGACCAGACAAATGTCCTACGAGGACGGGCTTTTGATTTACATACCCTCCTACTTCGACTATGTGCGCGTAAAGGCATACATGAAGAGCCACACCAAGCTCGACTTTGCGTCTATCGACGAGTATTCTTCGCGGCCCAAGGTCTCGCGCGCTCGCCACAACTTTGCTTCCGGAAAGACCAAGCTCTTGCTATACACGGAGAGGTTGCATCACTTCCGGCGCTATGAGCTCGCGGGAGTCAAGAACATCGTTGTCTACGAGGCCCCGGCAAACCCAAAGTTCTACCGCGAACTCTTGCGTTTTGTGGGCAAGTCCGTGTTCGCAGGCCACGCTGACGTGGACTTGTCATTTGTCAAGACGCTCTACTCGAAGTGGGACGCTATGGCATTGGAGCGGATTGTTGGTAATGAGCGCGCTCCGGTACTTTGTAACGCCGTGAACGAGCTCTACGAGTTTAGGTAGCTTGGCCGCAGGGCAAGACAAAACAATCTGGCGAGTGGTACCCCGGTGCTGGTGGCGTTCTTCGAGTGCATGTCTCGATGTGTCATGGGACCTTGGCCGAGTTGGCCTGTTAATAGAAATCAACCTTCAAGAACTTGTCTTTGGACTGCGATACTTCGAGAAGGCTTCCTTGCAAGTGCTATATGAAGAAGTAACTTTATTTGGACCTGTGTTCCTGGTCTCACCTTCGCATTATACGCTGCTTGAGCCGGCGTGCTAAATACATACTTACTTGAGATGTAGGGTGCCGGCATTTCGCGGCACACAAGGAAATGGTAGCCTGACCTTTCTTCTAAGCGTAACAGATACCCACTGGGCCAAGGCGATCCCGATACTCTGCATTTTATCAAACACTAGCACGCCTTTTGCCGGCGCCACCACCTCTGCCTACATATATTGCGATTCTCTTGCACGAAACCAATCAGACAACACGTGCAGATACACCGTGCCTTATGCACTGAGCACATTGAAGGCCATCACAAAACAACCCAACGCCACGTACGGGCTGAGTCGCTCGCCTATACGGGCGAATTTCCAGAAGACGCCAAAGGCGCCAGTCTTATTTTTGTCTAGCAACGCTGGCCACGTGGCGTGCACGTAAGTGCACGTGCATATTGCCAAGAGAAGTACTAGAAGTAACGACTGGAAGTTAAAAAGAGCAGACTGACGTTAGTATGGTCCAGGAAGAACAATGAGTTTCGGTCCACGTACCATTTTGCTATGGGAAAGAGAGGGCCAGGTGTTGATGGGTCAAAATCAAGAGCGCGCATATGCCGGTATGTTGGAGAGATTTCCGCTGCTGGTTGACGCGAGGGTAATAAGAAGTGATAATTAAGGGTTAAAAAGAGCAGGAAATGAGCGAGCGGAGAGGGTGAATGTGGAAGGGGGAGGCGGCATATATTATGGGAATGATTGAAGATAGTGGGGTATTATATATATATATATATAAACGCCGTGGAAAGAGGGTTTATGGAGAGCTTTGCTGGAATATGTCTCTGAAGCAGCCCCGCAGAAACTGTGCTGTCGCTGATTTGGGGCCGCAGCCCACAAGGCTCGACTGCGTCTAGGAAGATGCCTAGAAAGAAACAGACATTATCTTCCCCCCCTTTTTTTTCCTTTTTTTTTTTTTAAATTACATCAATACACGTAACAGACGGAAAAGTGGAGTGCCCATGTATCCATATACCGATAAACGGAGCTGGGCGCCATGCAAAAAACTCAGTGTGGTTTGGGCGTTGGGGGTATCGCGTGGCCCTGTAGTATTAGGGCCTACCGGTCCCTTTGGACCTAGGCGCGGCAGCCCTTTCGCACCCACTGCCACTCCCAATCAACTACGCTCTTGAATCTTCTCTTCAGAAGAGCCTTCTTCAACACACCCACCAAACATCTACGGCCATGGGTGAGCCCATCGACCTGTCTTCGTTTGCCAGTATTTTGGCAGGCGTCCAGAAAATGCGCCAGGACTACGACGTGGGCGTGCCGTCGCCGGCAGAACCGAGCCCGGCACCCATTGATACGCCGCAGCCCCCCCAAACACGCTCGCCAACTCAGCAAAAAACACTACTGGTGGCGAAGAATAATTGCGCGGATGATAATGCTCCTCGTGTGGCGGATGCCCAAAACTCGGCCGCCAAAACGGCCGCCATGCCTCGGCCCGACCAGTCTCTATATACCAGCAGAAGAAACGCCGGCGCAAGCGTGCATTCGTACTCACAGGTGCAAGTGGCACCGTCACAAAAGGGAAATCCGCTCTTGGAGAGCGGGCACATGAAGCTTACGCCGTGGTCATTCAACGGGCAGATTCTCCTGGATTACTACATCAACGCCACCGTCCAGGTGCTCTTCCTCTCGCTCAAGTACCACAAGCTCCGGCCAGAGTACGTGTGGCGGCGGCTCGAGAAGCTCCGTGGCGGCAGCTCGACGAGTGCCCTGAGAAACGACGAGGCCTTGCGTATCTTGTTGGTGGTGGTGGATATCGACTCGCCGCAGGAAGTGCTACGCAAGCTCTCGGTCATGTGCGTACGCAACGACCTCACCATGATTGTGGCGTGGCTGTTTGAAGAGGCGGGATCGTACATTGCTGCATTGAAGCAAAACGAGATGGCTCGCACAAAGGTCAACTCATCGATTCAGGGCATGCGCAAGGGCGACTACAACTCCAGCGTCGTCACCACGTTGACGACTGTGCGAGCGGTTAACAAGACGGACGTGGCAAATTTGCTCGCAAACTGCAAATCGTTTAAGAACACTGTGCTTCAGGCTGCTGCAGGTGACGACTTGCTGGGCATCTCAGGGCTTGGTGATCGCAAAGTCAAGAACCTCACCGCGGCGTTCAGCGAGCCTTTCATTTTCAATAAAGAGTGGAGTTAAGAAACTTCAAAGAAAGAGAGAGAAAGAAAGAAAGAAAGAAAGAGAGAGTGAGAGAGAGAGGAAAGGATCGTGCTTTCTGCACATAGTATTCATATGGAGCTGCCACCTGCTGCCAAAGAGTTGTCTGGATATGCGTGATCCAGACGCCAAAGGTACTTGTCCCGAACAGTCTGGAATTATGTGGCAGCCTTTCGAAATGAACAAAAAAACAAAAAAAAACATTTGAAGTCTTTGAGCATGCAGAGTATGTGACTGGTCCTTATGTTTCTTATTATACACACTCGTGTTTGGAGACACATGTGGATCATACGGTGTTTAATGGCCTTTAGGTGTCATTTTGCTTTTTTTTTTTTTGACTGGGTGCACCGGACAAAGTATGTGTCATTCATGTCGTTCTTCAACATCTTTTTGTTGGCTCTGGACGACTATGGCCGCGTAGACACCGTGTCATTGGTAGCGGGGCGAGACTATTCTGGTCCGTAATCCATATGCCTGACATGAAAAATGCAGGGCCAGTGGGCCTTGAAAATTGAGTCATATCCAAAGATGATTTCGAGGATCTCACATGAACATTGTGTAGGTCCAAGCAAGAAGAAAAAAAACAAACAATGATTGTAGATCGGTCATCACGACGCACTCACAAAGCAACGTACTGTGTATTTTTCTTTGGAGTATCAGTGCCGAGAATGAGACGAGCAGCATGTGAATTTTGTAGCAGTGCTACATTGTCCGATTTTTTGTTGGGGTCGCCTCCTACATCTAGACTAAAAAAGGACTGTTGAAGCGGGCTTGGCAAGATTATTGCCATGGAGTGCCTTACAGTGTGCACTATAGAAGGTGGGGCGGGTCCTTGATCGTATGAATCCATTAGGTGAGTTCAGGGAGCCTTTGCGGCGAAGCAAACAAAACTGTCCTTCTCGTCAATTTCATTTGTTATGTACATTCGAACTACTTTTTTTGCTCGGCCTGGTCACGCTCCATCATGATCTTACGCAACACCATATTGATCTGGTTCATGATTTCGTTCTTCTGTACAAGAATATCCTTGAGCTTCTTGGAATCGGTCTCTAACTTGGCATGCTTCTTCTGGTACACCAGCTTTGCCTCAGCGGACGATTTCTCTGCAAAGTACCCCGTGCCGATGTCGACCAAGTACTGGCCCTTGTTCTTGATTTTTCCAGGCAAATAAAGCGAGCTTGTCATGGGAACAAGCAACGCCGAGCTGGTGGTGCTGTCCATGTTGTCGATGGTTGAGATGCAATCCTGCAACTTCAGCTGTGCCGTTTGGAGCGCCTTGAGCGATTGGGTGAAGTGCTGGATCTCTTCCTCCGTGGACTTACGGATCTCCACGATTTGTTGTGGCTCGAGCTGCGATAGGTCGATACGGCGCTGACTCATTTTGGGTGTATGTATGTATGTGTGTATCTGTGTATGTTGTGTGTTTTGGGTAGGGCTATCAAATAAGGCGGTGATATGACGCCTGATGAATGGATAGTATCGACTGAGCGTTGGTATTTGGAGGTCTGGCGCGAAAGCCCCAGGCAGCAGGACCGGGCGAGCTTCTCGCGCTGGGAAAATTCTGAATATATGTTCAAACCACGCTACAGCGACAGAGCTATACATATACATATATATATACATATATATATATGTATATATTTGCATTGTTATGATTGTATGTAATAGTATATATTCAGGATGACCACATGTATTGTACGAACTCCTCAAAGCAGATTAAGACGAAAAGTTTGGTGGCGAGCCGAATGGTTTGGACTGGGCACATCACCTCGGCGATTGTTCAGGTTGGTACCTCCGTAGGGCCAAAGACATGGCTACTGATTACTGGTAGCATGTTCACTGCCTGGTCTCTCCATACACTGGGGTTGGAATGTTTGGTATGATAGAACACCTAGATATTTGAACAGAACACACGGCGTTTTTTTTTTTTTTTAATACTTTACTTTGGTCTGCCTGCTGCAAAGTCCTCAACACGCATGGCTTTGGGCGGCATATTTGCAATTGCTTTGTTCCGTCTAGTCTTGGCCCTGAGCGCGGCCTGGCCCTGAGCGCGGCCTGGCCCAATGGGTCTATGATGATGCGCTCTATTCCAGACCCGCGTCCAATCTACAAACTTTAGTCTCTTCATACTACTCAAGTTAATATTGGCCATGGGAAACGACGGCGGCACAATAGCAAGGGGCCAGGATCTCCGCGCCGTATACACCAAAAGCGACGCGCCAAACCACGCTCACATTCAGGATACGCAGAACTCTCTTTTGACGGTTTGTTCGCTTACATCGCTACCATTGTATGAGCACGGCCACGGCCATGCCCTCATGTCAGATTATCGTGGGAAGCTATACATTAAAGAGAAGCTCCTCGAGTTTCTTCTCAGCAAGAAACTAGGTTCATGGGAAATGCATCTGGTCCGGGACTTTGATCATATCAACGGGATGGGCGATATCATAGATGTGCACGTCACATGGTCTTCGCTGGGCGTCGTCACATGCCCAGTGACAAAGGAAATAAAGTCGCAAAAAGCATCGTATGTATATCTCCGAACATGTGGATGTGTGCTATCTAGTAGGCTTCTAGGCGACTTGCGGGCACACCGGGGAGTATCTGAATCCGAGCCTGAAACCGCGGTTTCGGAGGATTGTCCCAACTGCAGCACGCCATTTACATTCAACTATGACGTAGTGATCTTGAACCCGCAGGCAGACTCGCTTGCTGACAAATTTAACCACAGAAATTATGGCTATCTAGTCGAGAAGCTCCACATGGGCCACGCAAAGAAACCGCTAAAAAGAAATAGATCGCACAAACAGAAGCAAAAGAAAAGGGCCCCGGAAACAAGAGTCCTGAAACCATAGAAACGCACAAGACCGAATCCATAACAGGCGTCTCTTTTGATCGCTGTGAATGCCTGGTGCTGAATAAACAGTGGTCTATCATCTACCAGCAGTTAGCTGTGGATGCCACAGCCTTATTTTTCTTTCCTGAATTTTGATATAATAGAAACTGGAATCTAAATGGCCTCCAAAATGTGCATAGAAACTCGGGGAGGGGAGATGGGTCTCTCTGGCTAACTGACATAAACGTCCTACCAGTATTATATGGAATAGGCAACAAGTCTTACGCCTTGCAATTGGCACGGTTGTAGTGTCCATTTTTAGCAAATAAAGACTTAATGTGTTTCAATGAACAAATTATCATACATGTGTCATTTGCCTCTACAGTCCTGAACGAAAAAAAAAAAAAACCAAGCCTGGGTAAGAGGATGGATGCTGACGATTCAAGGATCCGGTTCGTTCCTTGCTTGGTTGCCTCGCTGCGGATCTCGCGATAAGCGCTATCGAAAACACAAAGTACCCAAACTTAACCTAGAAACTGTTTCCACGTTGGAGGTTTCGACTGGTATTTTGTAATATCTCTATGATTCAGTCGATTTGAAGAGATCTACACAGTGCACATCACTGAAAGGATCTTGAAATTGGCTATATACATAAGAACATAAGTAGACGGCTCGGTACACACGTCTAACATCGAGAAAATCCCGAAATTTTACTCCTTGGGGTTCTCAGCGGCTCGTGCCTGCTCATACTCTTCTTTGTTAAAGCGCAACTTGTTCTGGTTCATACGAGCAAAGTCTGAGTTGGCGTAGATATTAAAAAGGATGCTTCCTGTGCCCACGACTGAGATGCCAAAAAGAGCCAAGACTGCTGTTCTGTGTACAATGTCCGTGACACGGACTGACAAGGGAAGTTTCGACATATTTATGATTCTGGTTGGGGTGTGAGGTGTTTCATGCGGCATGGTCAAGGGAGTTTTGGGTGGAACCACCGACCGCGCACTCACGTGACCATACAAGAGAAGACTGCTTTTTTTTCGACAGTGTCTTAATTTAAGGTTATTAGAAGTTTGGGACTGGTCCTGCGTATACTTCGTGTTTTATGCTTTGGAATTAGTGATGTATTTCTATAGAGTCCGCCTCTTCGTAAGAGTTGGTTACAAGAGGTACTGCAACCACTTGCCGTCAACATAGCCCTGCTCCACAAGACCTGGGTTGGCATAGACCAAGTCCGGCAACCAACCGCTATTGTATTGATAGAATACACTCTTGTAAGTACCGTCTGCGTCGGAACCCACAAGTGAAGAAATTAAGGTTGTGAGAATATCTCTGCTCAAGATATTAATTGGCGAGTACCACGGCGCAGAAGTGTCCGCCGGGTCAGACAAACCGTCGGAGGCGGCCAAGAGTGAGTCAGTGATCGCCTCCATACGAGCATGGAACACAGAGGCTTCATCGTCACCAGAAACAGAGGGGCCAGCAGCATCAGCAGCAGAAGCAATGCTGCTTTTGCGCAACGCCTCAAAATTACCGATATCAATACTAACGGGGAACTGGCGCGGCTGGATACCTTTGATAATAAATTTTTTCCGTGGTGCCTGGGAGGGGTCTGACACGGGTACAGAAACCACCATGGCCTCTGAGCTCGGGAACGCCAGACTCACATTTTTTATAAAGTCTACCGCCGGGAGCAAGTTGGGCCAGCGTGGGTTGAAACGATCTTTCCAAATGGCTTCAAACTGATTTTCGTAGGCTTTCCAAAGCGAGATCTGCGTGACCTCGCCCGAGGGCAGATCTGCACCAGCTGCGGTACCCAGTGATGAAACGGTATAGGGTTCGTAGCAACAACGGAGCCACGTCGTGGCGCGCAACGGCTCAGGAAATGCCAATATTACTTTATAGAGCGCATCTGGTAATTGTGCTGTTGCCACAGGAACGCCACTGTAGGAGGACCGCGCCTGGAGCCGCAAAGAAGGCGGAATTACTACTTGCAACGGGTCAACAAGTGGCAAGCGCGCCACGATAAGGGTGGGTAATTGCTTCATTAAAACATGCAAGTTTTCAAGCAGTCCCAGGGCGTTTTCAGAAGATACCGAGCCTATGAGCAAGCGTAAACGGTAAAGCTGGGACTGTTTTGCTGAGGTCTTATGCCGGGCATGCAAGGCCTCCAGCATCAAGTATTGTTTCAAGAAGAGCAAGACTGCATGGTTTAATTCATCATCCTGAACAAGCAAGCAGCGCACGATCATACGGAGATGCTCAGGCTGCACAGCATCGATGCAGTTGTTACAATCGGGCAGTTCAGGATCACGGGGCGACACTCCGTCAGCACCACCCAAAAAGAGAAGGTGCTGTAAGCACCGCAAAACGGCAACCAAGACATACTTATCTTGAGTCCCCGTCAATACTATGAGTAATTGTTGAAAAAGCGGGTCATTTTTTGGAGTCTCCACATAGAAACAAGTGACCGGGTCGAGAATATCGACTAGATGCTTCAAAGACTCACGGAATGTATCACTGGCACGCTCGAGAGCGTACAGCCGTGGAACAGAAGCTGAGAAAAACCATGCCGCGAGGAACCGAAGCGCGTCTACCGCGTGGTTGCGGAATTGTGGTTGCTGACTGAGCCACTGCTGATTGGGCAAGTCTTGCGCTGCGTTGCGAAGCGAGAGCAATGCCTCCACACTGGCCAGAAGATCTGCTGTCAGGATCTCAGGAGCCTCTGTTCCATAGCTAGACAAGGCCAGGTACGGTTGCGAGAAGTACGATACAAGCGCGTTTCCAATGAGTGGACACGCGTTGAAGTCGACGAGTTTGGGGTCGTTACATGAATAGAAAGTCAACGTGCTGAGCGCGTGCTCGATCTCTGACGCAAGCCCAGACTTAAGCGCCATAATGATGCGGTCCAAAGGCGCGACGCCAGGGTGACCAGCGCCGTGCAAATCTGCATGCGCCAATTGCGACGTGAGATATGCGCTAGAGCCCTGAGATGCGCTCAGGGGATCTACAGCGGGAACTCCGAGTCGAGAAACGCCTTGAATGGGCACGAGAGAGGGTGTCATGGTATGCTTCGCAGGTATCTAAGAAGGATTGAGGGAGGGGGAGGGAGGAGGAAAGATATGAAGGGTGGCTCTGGGCCTGAGAAAGTCACCTGCGAGAGATATCTGATTTGTTATTTCTCACAGCAAATTTCAAGGTCGAGAAATTTCAACAAGAGGCTATCGGGCGCAGTGGAAAATATATGTGTGTGCACCGGAGTTGTTTGGCCGATGGTCCTGCTGATTATGGCGTTGACTAATGGATTGTGGTTCTTGAGTGTCGCGGTGCGATCGCTGTTGTTTTTTTTTTCTCGCGCGCAACGCCGGTCTGAAAATCACGTGATCAGATCTTCAAGAGTCAGGGGTCTTTAGCCGCTGACAAGTATTTCCAAAGTCGGAAATAATAATTGGTGAAGGATGTGAGGGTATGAAGACTTTGTTTCCATATGATTGTTGAAAAGGGCATAACTACCAGATCTTGTTGAATGTCTGCGCGGTCTCTGGGGTGTGAAGAAATGGCAGGTATACATTGGATACTGGCAGAATCGATTCTAAAAAGATAAAAAAGAACGGTTGTAAAAGCAATGCCATAGAAACAACGCTATGGAAACAACGCCAAACAGAAAAAAACCTTTGCATTAATAACTTACACGAATTCAGTATTTATTCTTCGGGATCCCAGATAAAAAAAAAGTTATATATGCTCACGGATACTTCTATCACAAAAGCTTGGATCTGCATACAGTAAATATTTGCAGTTTGATTTCCCTGCAACCGTTCAGATCCAATGCCGCGAAAATAGTTTGAGGCATTCTCAGACAATATGGTGGAGTTGACTTTCTTTAAAAGACCGTTTGATTTTACGTAACATAATACAGATAAACAAACAAGCCAGAAAATGAACGAAAAGTTAAAAGAATCAAGAACGATCTGTGCAATGTAGATTGCATCCCTGATATACAACAGGACCATTGTATTCAACAGTAATATCATACCCGATCATTCTGATTTGGGGAGTTTGAAAAATTTGTGTACTGTTTTAAATCGATCGAGAAACACAGTCTCCATAGACACATAGAGGGAATGCTGCTCTTAATATTGGCATGAAAATGTAGAGTAGCCAAAACATTTTAAAGCCCAAGCCAGAATATCTTGTTTTGAATTAAAGGAGAAGTTCTCCTTAAGTCATGGTGATGAAGATAAATGAAAAGCATGATTGAGGTATCCATTTGTATAGCTTTTTCACCCGATTAAAACAAAAGAATATCAATATCTGGGTTTTTTAATCTAATTTGGTCTTCTTTTCATTGGCGTAACTGCGTGACAACAATCCTTTCGGCGATATATTAAGATACGGTATTGTTGCATTAAAATTCCATATCACAGGACCTCATCAACTTTATCCATAGGCCAATTTTTAATTGATACTTATAAATACACATTTAGAAAAACCTACCTGGAAAAAGGTCATTCTTTAGCCTCTCTCTGAAAGCCAGTGCTCCACTATATTATTATTTGGCTAGAAGAACATACTTTAGAAATTGTGAGGCCCTTTAGTATCCCAGGTAAAGAAATATCTTCAAATTAGAGAGAAGTAGACACTACTGCATACTTTTTTGTTTACTCGGGAAAGTAAACAAAAGAATCTTTGGTGCTCTATTAGATATATATTAGACTTGTTTTTATAATTGACATTGGGATGATCCATCTGCACTATGTAGTATAATATGTCGTGTATACGGGTCTATAGAAAATACACGCCACTTTTTGCAAAGCACAAGAAATAAAAATGCAGGAACATTGGCTGTAATTTTCCAGCTAGCGCTTAAATAGAAGACCGTGTTCCTTCCCGGGAATCACGACTTCTTCGATGTACTGTGTATTTTCGTCGCTTGAATCAGTGTCATCGTCGATGGTTTTCGCAGGACCATGGTAGTGTTTGCGGGCATGCACATAGTAATATACGATAGAAAGAATCCAGACCCCCGGGGTGATGACACAAGTATAATTCATAGAGTTTTTGTCAGGGGTTGTATCTTCCGGGAACATGACCATGACGATCGTGTAGAAGATGAAGGCGGTAGATGCCCAGCCATTAACCCTGCTCCAGAAATCGCCCAAGTAGAATCTTCCAGGTACGAACTTGTCTTTCATGGCCAAGAGCCGCAAGAAGGTGGGCGTGCCCCATGCAAAGTAGTTGCCGGCAATATAGAGCGTGAAGAGGGCGTTTGCCGCGGTGGTTCCAATGAGACACAAAAGACCAATGACAATGGCGGCCACGCCACCAGCAATAACGGCGTGGATGGGAACAGAGAGTCTCTGGTTTACCTGTTTGATCCACCATGAAAAGGGCAAGCCGTTGTCTCTAGCAAACGCAAAGATTTGTCTGGAGATGGCAGTGAGGATAGAGGCACCCATCAAGAACTGGGCGAAAGCAATGAACACCATGAAGAAGATGGCCATTTTCTTTCCTTGGCCCGGCACAGTGTCGAATGCATCGTATATGACCTGAGCCATGGGCTGGCCGAACCGGGTGTCCAAGATCTGGGTTTGGAGATCGTACGTCTGCAATGAAAACATTGTGACTACCAAGATGACGAAGCCTAAGATGGCGCAGGCGCTGATGGAGCCGATGATGCCGATGGGGATGGTTTTTGTTGCATTCGTGCATTCCTCGGACATGTGCACGCACGAGTCGAAGGCACCAATAGTCCAGATTGCCGGCAACCACGCCTGGGAAAGCTGCACCCAACCTACCGGAAACTCGGTAAGGCTCTGAAAACTACCAAAGACCCATGCTGCCGGACGCGGCTCGCCCCGCGACGCAGCAATAGGCATGGCAATGACAAAAATTCCAATTAAGCCCACGTTGACAATGATGGACAGCGTCTGGAGCCAGGCACAGTGCTTGGACGAGGCGCACGTAAGCACAATGTGGGCCAATACACACACGACAAACACGCCATACGTCTTTGCAGGCGTAATTTCAAAGGTGCCGTCGGTTGCAATGACCACGACGGAAAGCACCTCCGTAGCAAAGCCATAGTCCACGGAGCAGAGGGCACCGACCAACGCGACGGAGTTTGTGTTGCCCACGACAAAGGAAACAAGGGACTTCCAGCGCGGCGGCGCGTAGAAGTTGGTCCAGTAATACAAGCCGCCACTAGTAGGCTGGAAACTGGCATTTTCGCTCATGGCCACGCCGATGGAAAGAATCAAGATCGACGACACCACCCAGCCCCAGATAGCGCCGGCAGGCCCTGCCAAAAGCGCCGTGCCGAGGATCGATGCGACAGACGGAAGCAACCCCATGATTGAGAACGCCACGCCAAACACTTGAAGCGTTGAGAACCGCCGTTTTAATTCGGGCCTGTACCCGATCTGTGCTAAAAGCTCATTATCGTCGTTGGAGAAGAGCGCATCGATGTGCGGAGTTTGCACGTTTTGGGTATTGTTGTAGTACTTTGGGTCCGAAACCACTGCCTCAAGGACTTGATCGTGCGAGAGAATTGGGTGTACCATTATTATTATTCGGGAATTTGGCGAGGAGGGGAGGCTTTGGTGGAGTTCAGTTGAGATTAGAAGATAGAGGATGGGGTCTTTGGGTGCAAAAGACACAAGATCGGAAATGCGAGCGGGGCTTAATAGATATGGAGCCACTGAGTCAAAATAAAGACTCCCGGCTTTCTGGGACTGTAATAACCAAGCATCGGAAATCTTGGCGGGCCAAGGTCTATAAGTAATCCATCGTAAGACTTGATGTTCGGGTCAGGATAGATCTTATCTGGAGCAGCGGCGCGCGCCTGCAGAAAAACCAGGCGTCTTGCAGGTGCTACATTATATTACGGGCCGAATTAATGGGTATGGAGGCAATCGGTTTGGCCGCGCCAATCTATACATGTCCCGCCTCTTCGAAACACAATGAAGGCACAGGCCCACGCTTGCACCCTTACTTTTTTCTTTTTGCATTGTTTCGTTGAACTCTCTATTTTCAATGTGTTATTTTTTGCTTTCTCATTGGTTCTTTGTTTTTTTTTTTTTTTTAACTTAGACGTCGTTTCGTCCAAATAGCAAATGTTAACAAATGTTCCGTGCGCTTGCAGTGACAGTGCGCAGTGACAGTGCGCAGTGACAGTGCGTATGGCCAATGGGTGCAGTATTTTTTTTTTGCTTCTTGAACATTGGGATCCCAGATAAGCTCATACAGTTTCTGCTTTTGGAAGCCGCAGCCATACCCCGCCAAAACGCCACATAGTGGGCCGCTGGTATTTTGCTGCGCTTGCGGTTGTGTGGGGAGGGGAGGGGAGGGGAGGTCCCAAACACCCACGTGTTCATAAAAGAACTGCACTTTTCGGAGCGGATCCCGGTCTTCCAGGTTCGGCCAGATATTGTGGATGTTATTTCTCGTTGTGGGAATGGTTGCTAAATGTACCAAGGTAGAATAGGTCTAGCGTACGCACCAGGTGTCTTTTTATTAAGGCTCCATACTTCGGCCACCTACAGACATGTGCATATATTACGACTTGAATCTCAGCAGACACAGCATCGGGCACGTATCATCTCCTCCCTTCTTTCCTTCCTTTCTTCCTTTCTTTTTTTTTTCTTCTTTCTTTTCATTGGAGGAGTTCTCTGGATTGCTTTTAAAAGAGTTCCCACGACGTGTGCTTGCCAGTATGCACCAGTGTTTTGCACCCGTACATTTGCTTTTCTATGCCTTCATGTCTGCACGAGCACGGCAAGAATTTCCTCATAGGATAGGTACATTAGATAAGCATACTCCTGATATGGCTCACGAAAGATTTATCAATTGCTATACTGTTGTTTGTATCCGCCCATATTTTTTCCAGCATATTCCAGTACTAGCACAGACTTGTACCATAATCTGCGGATCCGAAGTATATGACCAATTCTTTCAATTGCCCTGACTGACTCCGTACTAGAGACATGTTTATTACATGGATCTGTTCCAGGTTGCCCATTGAAATAACAGTTTCGCTCGTGTAATGATGCGATAAGAACGGGTCATTCATTTGAGAATCCTCATCTTTTACGGACGCGGCTGGCGTCATTCTCATCAAATTAGTATGCAACCGACTTCTACGAATTGTCTCCTTATGGTCCCGCTCAAAAGACAGATGACGCCTGGCTCTGGAGAAATACCTCACTTTACTGATTACTACGAGACTGATAACAAAAGAAAGTGTCGGAACATTTTGGTGCAACGCTCACCACCAGAATCTGAAGGTATTATGGCCCATGGGCCCCGGACTGCGTGAATGGTTTTCCATTATCAGTCTAAAGTTTTGGGTGTAAGTTTATATGGTCTCCCTGTAGAGGGGTCTAGACAATTTGTCTACGCAATTTAAAGCTTTTAAACCAGGAGTCACCGCATCTGCTATCCATATATCGTTAGGCCAAAGATCAAAGACACATTCGCTTGCGAAAAAATGAAGATGGCTCAGAAATATGCATTGTTTTCTTCACCACACATAAATAACTACTGTTCCTTTTTTCATAAAAGCTGAATTGTTGAAACTGCAAGCTATTTATTCTGCTCATAAGTCACTTCAGCATATGCTAGTAAAACAAACAACCGTTGCGCTTGCAACTTCTCTTCAGTATCAGTCGCCCATAATTAACTTCAAATGAGCAGGCCACTGTTCTGTTTTGGATATATAAAGCTACTGTGTGCCGCAAAATTCTTACAAGTGCTTGGAAAATCAATTCGGACACCCACAAAGACAATATATTCAGATGGAAACACAAGCCAATATCTGGCCGCCGTTTTCACGTTCCTTATTTAGAATCGACGTGCCACTAAAAAAAAAAACATCGGCAAGAGTTCAGAATTTTACATATCTTAAACACAGCCTTGCAAAATAAATCATCATATCAATTCACGATTTACCCCCGAAACAAAGAATTGAACGCACCAGGGCTCAATCTACTAATCATATTTTTGTCTAGGGTGTCTTTTTTTATCACTTTAGTAGGACCAGACTATATCTAGAGACGTAAAAACAGATTCCATAATAAGATATTATTCACGAATTAATATATGCACATAATCATGTGTAATAGTTTGTTGAGTTTTGATTCCTGAAGGAACCCTCGGAAACAAGATATAAATAACAATTGACGAGTCAATATTACGAAATACCGATGCCCCAATAATGTAATGTCTTTAAGCATTTGGAGTTATGTAATTTCTGGTCGAGAACTAAAATCTTCCTCACCATATTACCCCCATAGAATCACAAACTCGCCACATCACGACATTTTTTGGTGTTAAGGATCAAATCTAATAAACAACTTGTTTATATTCAGGTCTTTCAATACAAGACTTAGGGCTCGTGCCCTCGCCATTCGCGGGCGACACGCTACTTGTTGGTTGTTTCTGCACATACACGTGCCCATCGCATTCCCCATGCAGGACAACGAAAAAACCCTCGCACTATATATATACTCCAACAACCTCGCACCGAAGAAGTTTTAGCATCATCACTACTCATCAAAATGGCTACGTATGTGCCTTCAAATCATCACTACTTTTGGTCAGACAGACGATCTACTTGAGGTATGGTGTGTCTCTTCTTGCTCCTTCATGGACATGAGAGGCTGAGGGGCGTAGGACAAGTTTTACTGGTTGCTGAAATTATTCCTTCCGTACTCGTCCTGCGCTTCAGTTATAATTTGCTATTCCAGAAATCAAAACCCGCTGCGTGGGGGCCGAATCCTGAGAAAGCAAGATAACACAACTTATGCGGACGAAATATGCACTTGGCATTTTTTTTTTGCCAACATGCAGTTTCTTTTGTGTTTCCACTTTGGGACACTTACCTCATGTTGCTGTCTCGGCTATGGTCTAACGGTGCTACTTGCAGAATTTTATCAATGTTCTTGTTTTGCATGTGCATCTTGATTCAAGAAATGCCGTATAACGCCCTCTACACCTACTTTTCTGTTATTTCCGACGTAGACTGAAAAACGCTTTAACAAACTCGAGCATTTACTAACTAGTACAGTACCTTGAAACCAGAGACTCAGATCAAGAAGACCAAGACCGACCAAAAGACGGTTGAGAAGCGTGCCGCCGACAAGGCCGTTAGAAAAGCCGTATGTACATCACTAGAGAATTTTTGAAGATGAGACCATAAATCTTTTGAAGAGACTAGCTTGCACGCGATGTTGTCATTCAGTTAACCATCTTTCGGGACTGAGAAAATTTTGAACCTACTATGTTCACTGTATGAATAGAACAAGTACTAACTACCCTAGGCTAACAAGGAGAAGAGAAAGGCTATCGCCGAGAGAACCGCTGCCTACAACAAGGAGTACAGAGATGCTGAGCGTGCCATCATTGACGCCAAGAGAGAGGCCAGAGCCACCAACTCTTACTATGTCGAGGCTGAGCCTAAGTTGGTCTTCGTGATCAGAATCAAGGGTATTATGAAGATCCCACCTAAGCCAAGAAAGGTTATGCAGTTGTTGAGATTGACTCAGATCAACTCCGGTGTTTTCGTCAAGGTCACCAAGGCCACCTCCGAGTTGCTCAAGTTGGTTGAGCCTTACGTCACCTTCGGTTACCCTAACTTGGCTACCGTCAGAAAGTTGATCTACAAGAGAGGTCACGGTAAGGTCAGAAACCAGAGAGTTGCTTTGTCTGACAACGAGATCATCGAGGCTGCTTTGGGCAAGTACGGTATTGTCTCCATCGAGGACTTGATCCACGAGATCTACACTGTTGGCCCTAACTTCAAGCAGGTCAACAACTTCTTGTGGCCATTCAGATTGTCCAACCCTAACGGTGGTTTCAGAAAGAGAAAGTTCTTCCACTTCATCCAGGGTGGTGACACCGGTAACAGAGAGCAGTTCATCAACAACTTGGTCAAGCAAATGAACTAAGTATTGTGACCCTGCTTCTTTGTTTATTTCCTTCTTCCCCACTTGTTTTCCGGAGATGTGCGTGTGTTCCATTGTCTATAGTCTAATAGAACTCCCCACTTCTTTTTTTCCTCTTTTCTTTCTTCGCGTGTTTAACGGTAATTCTAATGACAATCAATTCATATATGAACATCCTTGTGGCTCAATTGTAGAATGGTTATTCCAAACCATGTGTCTATTTGTCAAGAATACTCGTCCTCATCTGAACAAACCCTCGCCATTAAATCTACAGCAACGCTTGTTGTCCATGAGCTTATCCTATGTGAAGCCCTATAGGGAGTTTCTTGGTGTATCTGATCCATACATATACGTGTATATATTTACATATATGCTGAGGAGATCCCCAGCACTTTTAGTATTCATTTATCGTTCACTTTCGTTCTAAAGAAAACATTGTGCACTGTCAGTGTCGCCAGCCAAAAGTGTTCTTTTTCTTCAAACTACATCTATCTCGGTCTCCAGTCACTAGTAACCAATCGCATCTTTTAGCTGATAGTTCCAATATTCCAATTTTGGAAACGCCTGGAGCCAAGAACTAGGAGCCGACTCTCGTATCACCTCGTCTTGTAAAATATAGGGTAATGTTGTTTCTGAAGTGTGCAAGGCAATAACAACAAGAAAGTAAACCAACTTGAAGAAGTTTATAATCACAATAAAACCAAGCATGAGACTGAGCACACGCACAGCAAAGTCTGGTGCGGAACCCTTTAGATTCGACGGAAGTAATTCGTCCAAGAGGTCTCTCATGAACGTGGTCATGAGGCCCGTGAAATGGTCCCATGGAACATACAAAAAGGATACCACACTAGACGCTCTGCCCTTATAGCCACATGCTCTTTCCCGCTCAAGCCGAGCGATAATACGAGCCTGGTCCCGCACAGCTGCCTGCAACTCTTTGAGAGACTCGTCGATTGACTTATCGGAGTTTTTCCCGGACTTTTCTACGCCTTTTTTCGCCTGTGAGCGCACTTCTGCGAAAGAATGCCTCAAATCTTGCAACTTACGCTCAGACGACGACAATTCACTCTCAATAGAGGTGGTATAAGGATGTTGTGTTCCACATTCCTCTGGGTCGGCATACTTATTTTCCCGCAGGGACTTCAGGCTCTGTGTCCGCCACAGAATCGTGACCGGAAGCCACTGCTTACCAAGCAGAAGCGCTGTGGATATCCAAGAGTCTTTTTTGGGGGTTGCGTGCCGATCTTGTTTCTCATCTAAATGACTATCAAACCGCACCTTTTCAGCATCATGCTTATAAGGGTCACGGGCCCATCTTGAATACCAGGATGTTCCCAGAGCCGGCTTTGCCTCCACCAGATCTTTCGTGTTAAAATATGCGTTACAGGGGTTTTTTCCGCCAGATTTCCAGTAATCAATGTCCTTCCGGTTATACTGATCATACGGGCCCGTGTCTTTGAAAGTTCTGCCACTTGACTGTGCGGGACCCAGACCCGCAAAATTGTGCATTTGTGTTGCAGAAAACCTTCCTGGTACCAGTATCACATAAGCGTCTACTAGACTCGCTAGCCGCTCCGGTGTGATGCGAAATCGAGTTTCAAAAAGCTCTTCTAGCGTATGGAATTGCGCAAGCCCAAGAATAAAACTCACACACTCACCTCTAAAAAGTCGGAGCTGTGGTTTCAGCCTGAGCATCGAGCGAAGCAAGTTCTCTTCTTCGGTTTTCAAGAGATTTTGGATACCAAGAAACCGCTCAATCTCTCGAATCAACTCTAGAATCTCAGTACTTTGGAGGTATTTATGCCTGGTTTTCAGAACGCTTCTTTCCCAACATAGTTCAATAAGTCTGTGTGAAGAGGATTCTTTAGTTTCTGATGGGAGTCTCATACTTGCAAAGATGTTGCTGACAGGTAAGGATAAAACAAATTAAAGATCCAGTGCACGTAGGTTTGTGTTTCAATATCAAATCTCGAATCCATCTCTAGCCGTATAGCCTGCAGGCACGGACGCGTCTCTGCGGGCGCGCCTCACTTAGGCTTCGCAAACCAATTTATTGTGTCTCTCTTGTTGCAATAGAAAGGCGCTGTTTCTTACTCTACGAATCCTGCACTGTATACGCTTCTTCAAATCAGTATCTTGTTTTTATATTCTATAATCAGTCAAGGACGTTTCAATCGTTATATTGTTTGTGGGTTCTTCATGTTGAAACACCAGTATTCCTTTCGTTATCTAGCTGAGTATCGATACAGTCAACGGCGCTGTTCTCCGAGTGTTTTGTGACCTGATCAGCCTGGCCCGCCATAAAAACCAGTTGATTTTTCTGTAAATCTCCACATGTACTTGTAGCACTGGTCCGTGTCGGATCCTCTCTCGGGGAGGGGCTGCCACGTTCATGCTGTGGATGTGGATGTGGATGTGGATGTGGCTTCTCAGATATGATTCTGCTCTGACCCATGGAATCGCTTTGGGTTAGCTTTCCTTCTTCTATTGGCATGTCATTATTGGCCACAGAATCAAATTTCATACTTTCAAACAAATTTTTTGTGGTGTTCTGATTTGAATTCTGCGTATTAGACATCTCGACACACCTGTTTGAGTTATCTTCTGACACGCTCATCGCCAAAGAATATGCGAGTTCTGGCGGCGCACCTTCCTCTACCACTTCTCGGGCATTTTTATTTTTGACACTATTGCCGGTTTTTCTCGATGTCAGTACAAGCCCCTCTTGGGATTGCCCATCATGGGTTGCTTCGTCTTTTACAAGCAGCGTCCCGGATTGTATATCGGGTTTGTCAGCTCCTAAAATTTCCTCTTGCTCTGTCTTAAGCTTTAGTTTCCGGTCAAGTCCAGGAGTCAAATCTGTGTATCTGAGCAAGCTCATAAGGTGATCAACAATTGAGCTTATAAGTACCGGCGAGCCAATGAACTTTCGGAGTAAAAACATGAGATACAATGATCCCAGATTCACGACTTTGATACGTACAGCGGGTCGCGAAAGAAAGTTTCTAGCTTCCTCTATTGTTGCCCACAACTCCCGAAAGAGATCAAGTTCTGCAGTAGGCTGGACTTGCAAAGCTTCACCTTCCTTAAGCAATGCAAAAACCACCTGTTCTTCGATTTTATCTGGAAATTCGGGCAATGCGCATGAAGCTTGGTATGATGCAAGCAGCAGACAGCACGGGCAAATATATCTGTCATCTTCTTTACCAATTTCACTTATTCGCTTCACGCAATTCACATGAAACCATTCATGGCAAACATCACATTCAATCATTGTACCATCTTCGAAATCTCTGCACAAGCAGTATCGAATTGGTCCTAATTCATTGAAGCCATCTTGTATATCATGCACGTACAAGAATGGAGAAGAATTTTTAAAAATGTCTGTATCTTCGTCGCTCAAAGCAACATAAGTCCGATCGGCGAGAAGTTTGATCTTTTCGGCTAATGCGGCATTGCAAATATACTTGGTGGTCAAGCGTACTCGAGTATGCCGTTGAAAAATTTTGGCTTGAGCCAAGGTCTTTGCCGCTTTTTTCAACCATTCTTCACACTGAGCAACTTTTGCTTTTATATCGCTATCGTCGTAGTCAAACAGACATCCAGAGAGCTCCAGTAAAATTTGCCTAGTTTCGTGAAGGCTATGAATTTTGAAGGAAAATTCCCTGAGAAATGTGATGTACTTCTCTTGTCCTTTAAGATCAACTAATTTTTGATAAGTTGACAATTCGACAAAGAGCCTGTCTTTTCCATTCCATTTCGACTTTTCTTCCATATCAACGATCTTAGACTCTAGGACTGCAATATCTACGTCATTGAGACGCCTGTTATTTAAAATGTATGTTTTGATCGAGTCATCATACTCCTGTCCATCTTGCAAATACTGATCAATCATTTCCAATTTCGGAAAATCTTTACTGGCAAGAACTTCGATTCCTAGGTCACGGAAATTCTTCAAATCCGGTAGAGAAAATATTTCTTTCTTACCACTAAAAGGATCTCCACCTGATATTATGATTTTGTGTGTCTCTATCCATTGCAAACGGCTTTTTAAGCGCATAAGAAATTTTAAAGACGGGATCTGGATACCGAAAGAGGTTCCCAAGTTAATCATATCACACATTTCAGAAATGGTTGCCGTTCCTAGTTCAATTAGGGAGCGACATGCTTTGTCAAAGTTTTGAATCTCATTTTTGTACTCCAAAATTAGTTCAAACTCTGGTGTGTAAAAATTAAGATGAGGAATCTTGTTGGCAAGCTCCACAAGCAACTGTAAACTCTCCGGATTTTCTTCCTCATTGGAATCAACATTATCTGCTACGCCATTTCTTATCCTCTGTTGATGTTTGAGAGACAATATTGCCTGACATTGCTCTACCACAGCACATGAGTCATTAACAAAAACTCTAAGATTATCTATCTGTCTTTTGAAGTTTTGAATACGCTGCAAATGGCTGAGAATATTAAGGTCCGTAGTTTTTCCCAGGCAAAAAGTTTCAAATGTATCGCCAACCCCAGAAAGGGCGGAGTATATCTTTAGCCCATCTTGTAGTAAGGCTTTATAATTTTTCAAAATCATGTCTTCCTCAGAGTTCATTATTTCGTCATACTTTGTCATCCATGATTCGAAGTCAACGGAAAACCCTCTCAATGACCGGTGAAAAGATCTCAATCGCTCGTCCGAATAAAATATGTGAAGTTCAAACAGATATTTGTGGTGTTTCAACAATTCTGCGAATGTCAAATCGTCGAGTATTCTCAATGAAGTACCTTCTTTAAGGTATTCTAAGAAAGTTTTAAGGGAAATAGCAATTGATTGCGAGGAGGCTTTTGAGTAAATCACGATTTTTGAAGGCACAGCGCTCAGCAAATCATCGTCGGTGACAACGTCAGCATCTGGTATGTTCCGTTCTTCGATTGTGACTTCTTTAATTTTGATTAGTTGTCTCACGGAATTTCTCAATGCCAATTCCGTCTCTAATATAGCCGAAAACATTTGCAGAACTTTCTCGTGCACTTCAGGGCTGAAATGATGATTGTTTCCGTCTGCAGATTCCAACATCTGGGCGAAATTGACGAGCATCTTAAACGTCAGCAAACTTGGAGGTATTCCCTGTGTTTGTAACCACTGTTCACCCGCCATACTATAGTCTAGCCAGAGTTTAGATGCAAAATTAATTTCCTCACTCACACTGAAACCGAGTGATATTGTCGCAGAGTACGTTTTAGGATACTTGTAAATCAACTCACCTGGTAGCTGCAATGTTGTGGTATACTTTATCCCCCGCTCTTCGAGCATTTCTGGTGTAATCAAGTATTCCTGGTTTAAGGACATCATCTGGCCTTTTAGTGCGATGATTCTGGCAAACACAGGATCATCGTTTGGTGCCCTGGTCTCAGGATAGGGGCTAACTATGTTTTCAAGAGAGTTGTAGAGACACTCGTACTGAAAATTAGTTGCCTCTTCATCGGTGGCTACAAATCCTGAGAGTGATTTCGTGTTCCAGCAGCTGGGATCATAATTCTTGTTTACGCGTGACGTATCCTGATTCTGTCTTGTCACAGCTTCTTTCACCACAAGCTCGAATTTGTCGAACTCCAGTTCCGGGATGAAATACCAGCGTCTACTTTTGCCAAAAAGTAGATAGTTGCTGAGCTGTGTGAAATGATCCTCGCAACGCCAATTCTCGGTTGTGAATGTCATGCCGATGTTTAAGCTTGGAGAAACAAGCTCATTGTTTCCCAAGTCTGCAGCAGAGAGTGCACCTAAAAGTGAGTTTGGCAAATACGGAATATTCGCCATTTCGAAAGGACTTAAGGCACCGGTCACAACACGAGAAGCGTGAGCAAAGTAGTCTCGACTTAGTCCCTGCAAGCTCACGCTCCTGTCGTAATTGTCACTGGGCAAGTCTGCAGCAGTTCCAGGTGCAGTTAGAGTGGCATTTCTAGAATAGACATGTGCCTTGTGAGCCGCAAAATCGGCTCCCATATAGTTGAAAATACCTTCTGTGAAGGGAGATGGAAGATTGGGACAATTTTCAAGACGCCTGAATTCTGAAGGGCTTTCGGCTAAATACTGCCAATAAACTGTCTCGAGCTCTTTGGACTCTACACATGGTCTTCCATCCGGCTTTGGGACCCGGCATGCGCTATGAAAAACGTCAGGGTAACGGCGAATCAAAAACTCCTGGAAGGCAGCATCCCTCTCGATGAACTGACGCATCGAATATGTAGTAGCCATTTTGCTGCTGACCTCAAGTCCGTCCGAGTCCTGTATCACCGGCAGAATTGAGGCGAGCCATTTGAGGTAATTATTGATCTGCGCAGGCGCTCCAATGGGAGATATTAGATTTTCAGGCTTAGCCTGACCCGAGTCACGCGCAGAGATCACAAGGGGCGTTTTTAGGTCCATGAGATGCGGAGAGTTGATTAAAAAACCTTTGGCAGATTTGAGGCGCATAGACCTGCGGAACTCGAACGCCAGTCCGAGAATCAAAGGAGCTGTATTGTTAAGCTTGCGCTTTTTGACCAGCCATGAGTTATCGGGAATTTTCTCGTGTTTGTTCATATTGGAAGCGATGTTTGGGAGACCATCTGTACTCTTCTGCTCCAAACCCAGAGTTTCAGACATCATGCTGTCGGAACCAGTTTGCTCAATACCATTAATATGGGGCTCAACAGCAGCAGATCTATGGGAAACATAGTTCCTAGGATTCAGACCAGCTGCATATGTGTTGTTACTTGCGAGCCCAACCGTAGCAAAGACGTTATTCCCGCCATTGATGGTTTCCTCCTCGGTGGTTCCCGTAGTATCTATTCCAGGACTTACATCATCGTTTCTATCAGTACTGTGAGTATCTGGACCAGAGGATCTGGGGTCACGAGCAGTGTCGATGGTGCCACGACCATCATTCTTTTCGGGTGTCCTTTTTTCCCCGCCACATACGACTTGGCTTTTCTTGATTATCGGCAGCATCTTCCCATTATCTGCCATGGGACCGATATTAATGTCACCGGCGAAGTCCCATCCGGAATCTTTAAGATGGAGCTCCAATGGGTACAATATCTTGGCGTACGATATCTTCAACGAGCTGCTCAAGCTGCTCGTGATTTTTCCCTTGTATCCCAACTCCCGGCCCACCTGTGCCCAGAGTTTACGATTAATCACCTCTTCGTAGCCGCCCTTGCGGAGCACGTGCCGGAAAAAGTCAAAAAGATCCAACGGTCGCTTGTCCATCATTGGAAGCTTTGAGAGAAATCCCGGGAGCTTTCCTCTGACATGTGAAGGTCTTGTTCGGGCAGTGTCTGTGGCAAGTCCCTGATACCCCTCGTCTTTATGGTTCAGTGCCATGTTTTCTGTGGCGGGCAGCTCGTCCTTCATGGATCTAGACATATCGTCGGGCAAAGAATCTAAAGACAGCGCCAGAGCTTCTTTTTCTTTAGTATCATGCAAAGACGACCCTTCGGGTTTAATCAGGATCTTATGCGTAAATGAGGCCACAGATACGGTGCCAGGCTCAGAGTTGGCATGCATGTGGAGGGTGATGAGCTCGTGGTAGAACCGAAGCCGCAGCCGTAATTCGTTTTCCGGTGGGTTGTTGAGGAGCCGGTTGGCTTTGAGCGTGAATGTGTCTGGGTTGAGTCGGCACATGCGCTCGCTCATGTACGCAGCGGGCATTCTGATTTTGATGGCGCCGTACTCGCGGCCCTGGGGCGCAAGCGCCTCCACGAGCAGCACTGGGTCTTTATGGCCAAGATCCTCAAAATCAAAGCACGGGATCTCTGCAGGTGCCTGTGAGCCCGAGCGGCTGCCTGTAATAAACACAGACTGCCCGGGGCTTTTTGGGCGCTCATTCCAGGATGCCTTTGACGGCCCTGTGGGCGTGTCCTGGAGTCCAGGGAGCTCCAGAGCAAGCGCTAAACCCAGAGGGTTGCGAGTTCCCGCTTTCGGTTGTGTTTGCAGAGCTGCTTCTGCAGTGACAAAAAAGCGCTGCAGTTTGTGAAAGACTTCTTCAGCGGTCTCGCGCTTTCCCCGAGGCAGCGGAGCGGGAATCGGCAAGTATGCAGCACTAGAGTTGGCACTTGCAACATGTATACATTTTGCGGTCCTGGATGGCGCATTTTCTGACCGATTGTGGGTATGTGGAGTGGGGGCCGAGTCGCCTGGGATCACGGAGCCTGGTGCCCAGTGCTGTTCGCCAGAAGGCTGGAGCGAGTGTGCGAGACCTGCTGCCGCAAAGCGAGCAGACAGTGGAAACGCCGCGCCGGGATCGTGTGCCATTTTCGCGTATCTGAAATGTTTTGTTTGTTTTGTTATGTTTTTTTTTCCTCTCTTTAGATGGTGCAAAACTTCCGGCGGAAGAAGCTCAAGAAGGTTGATGTAGTGGTAGCTCTGGGGCAGGTCATGTGACGTGCGTTATCACGTGACGTTAGAGCAGACCTATATGCAGAACACGACAGCCAGACTGAGATGGAGACTCTCAAGAAAACCTGGAGGGGGTCTCGGTGCAGGCACTAGTGTGGGTACGGCCCCAGACATAAAAGTATTCCGGACGTGATGGGTGTGAGTGATTCTCTTGTTATTCGACACTGTGCTTTATGTTTCTGGTTTTATTTCCGTTTTTTTTTATTTGTTTATTTGTTTCTTATAATACATTCAACTCCTTTTTTATGCTTGTTCCAATTTTCTGTTTATTGGTTTCATTTTTTGGCTTTGGTTGTTGGTTTTATCTTGAAGCATCAATTCCCGCGTATATAGAGTGTAATGCGTACAACAAAGGCGCGTGTGTATAATAAAACACACCGAGGCCGCCCCTGCTTCTTTTTTTTTTTTCCTTTGGCATCACGCTTAACCGAGGGGTTGCAAATGTAGATAACCGTTTACATCGTGACAGGACTCTACTGTCACGTGATCCCGTCGATGTTCCGGAAGTCTCTGAAAGTCCAGATGTCGAAAAAAGCGTTGGACCATGAGCACCATCCCAGATGCCGGAGTTGACTGGTTGGAGCTGAGGCTGGTTGGAAATAAATTCCAGCCAACATCAAAATAGTTACACGGTTTGGTGGTCTTACACTTGTGACCGTTGTACATATGTCTGGTTATGTTCTTGGTTATTGGTTATGGTTATTGGTTATGGTTATTGGTTATGGTTATTGGTTATGGTTATTGGTTATGGTTATTGGTTATGGGTGCTATACACTAGCAAAACATTTGGAGATATATGTGAGCAGCCGCCATGGACATGGGTCCGTAAATACGGACATGGTAGTTTTTTGCAGCCATTTGCAATGTTGAGCTTTGATGAGGCCCCGTGCTACCTATATATTAGTGAGGCGTTACCAAACACTCGCACTCCAGAGCCAACGGTAATTTTGCGGTGAATGAGAGTGTTCACGCAAACTGCGGCACACAACAGGTCCCATCCACTGTCATGTTTGTTTTGCATCTGAAGCATCCATCAAGGCGGCCGGATGAGAAGCAATATTCTATATGTGGTGGAACCCTTCCGCCCCTTTCCCTCCCCCTCCTCCCCACCTCCTCTCCACAAAA
This sequence comes from Metschnikowia krissii, assembly GCA_030561945.1. Lineage (NCBI taxonomy): Eukaryota > Fungi > Ascomycota > Pichiomycetes > Serinales > Metschnikowiaceae > Metschnikowia > Metschnikowia krissii. The sequence continues at coordinate 79,406 of JAKTYP010000090.1, forward strand.
AAACAAAGTTATGAATTCTGACCTACATCCAAGGTGACCCGAGACCTGATGCGGAGGACTGCAGTCATACACAAGTTACTCTCTCTGGCTATGGGCTTGGGGTTAAGGGCTAGTCTTTAGTGTACGGGCAAATATATCGCCCCAGGGCGATCCATTTGTGGGACCACCAAAGAAAACCACAAAATAGCACCCCGCAGTAGAAACGTTTTACATTTCTCATATGTCCCCCTCACGAAAACACTATGTGTGTGGGCGTCGCCCTGCCAGAGGCGGGCTGCAGGGAAATACCGTGCCTACGAATCTCACACAAGCATCCCACTAATGAGGCCCCGTCGTAAGCAGCATAAAGCTTGACCACTGATATAAGTCACGTGGCCCGTCGGCTCATTCTCGGTCGTGCAATAATGTAACACGCGGGTGCACCGCTGGCCAGATGCTGGTGTAGCCAGCAAGACAAATATCAGCATTCGCAATATACCGCATAATCAAAAAATCCCCACACCCCCATCCGCCAACGGCACCGGCCGTTTGCAAAAACAGGAAAAAAAAAATTTGCTCTGTGTGCACAAGAGTGGGTTCACCAGAACGGAATTTGCGCAGTCGGCATAAAGGGCTCAACTTGCCCTTAGGCCGCCCCTATTCCGTAAGCTGCAAGTGTCTTTTTTTTTTTCCAGCCAATGGCGACGGCCCCCCTTTCCAATCCGCGGCCTGTTGATTTCTCCTTTAAGCCCAAGTATAAACGAATGCAGCACATACGCCGGACACATTCTGCAAAAGGAAAAACCACGCACTCATACTGGGTGGTCCGAGAGTGCACGCAGAAATGCGCGCACCGCCAACAGATGCATAGCAGAGCCTGCACGGCCGGAAACGCTATTTGTTTGGCGAGGACAGCCAGCCAGCCAGGCACCAACGGGGCTCACGAAGATTCCGTGCTACGCATGAAACCAGGCCACAATTCATTTAGGCTCCTTTGGATTTCGTTCCAAAATCCAGCTACATGATCAAACAGTAATGAAAAACAATTTTAATTGATATATACCTTATCCCGAAAGTGAATTATAAGTTCACAAAGAAACTAGTTCTTTGCTTACAACAAAGCAGCGGCGATGGCAGCGGCACCGGCAACAACACCGGCGACGTTCTTAGCACCAGCACCCTCGTAAGAGGAGATGTAGGCAGAAGAGGTAGAAGCTGGGGCCTCGGTGGAGACAGACTCAGTGGAGGTCTCGGTGACAGTAGAAGTACCCTCTGGGGTGTAGGTCTTCATGGTCTCGGTGGTGGTCCAGGAGTAAGTCTCAGTAGTGTAGGTGGTTGGGACAATGCACTCCTCGGTGATGGTCAAGGTAGTAGGCTCAGAGACAGTGATGGTGTGAGGCTTGCAGACGGTGTCGCAAGTGGTGATGGTCACAACAGTGGACTCTGGGCAGTAGGTGGTGTAACCGGTGACAGTGACGTCGGTGGTGACGACAGTGACGTTGGAGTAACCGGCCATGGCGGCGGCGGACAAAGCAGAGATGGTGGCGACAGTGGAGAATTGCATGTTTAGCGAGTGACTTGGTTGATGAGGATGACGATGATACTGATGAAGGAAAGAAAAAAATATCCAGGGAACTGGTGGGGCCATGCCTCTTTTATAATCTGATTTGCAACGCATGCGATTTGCATCCCGGCGGCTTGGATGGGTGATTTGCAAGCATGGCGCGCATCTGCAGTACCACATCTACTATCCATGCGGTAAAGGACTTGGCGCTTGTTGGGGTGTGCGTATGCGCGACGCAGTCTTGCAGCACCCACGGCTCTCGAGAGGCCGAAGTTTTCCCGAAACCTTTATTGTGTGTGGGCAAAAAATATCCATATATTGGCTCTTCCGTCTGTTTGTTTGTTTGTTTGTTTGTTTGTTTGTTTGTTTTTTCATTGTTGATTTTGTAGTTTGTTTTTTTTTCATGGGTGGATAGTTGAGTGGGAAGTGAAGGTTAGAGCTTACAGAAGGGCGGCACAACAAATGATAAGGCGAACCCGAAGTAAGGGGCGCCTCCGGGCCAGCCGGGCCACAATGTGTAACCAGTTGGTATATGCTCGATTGCAAAAGTGTGCACATACTTCGGGTCGAGACGCACGGGGTGTTTCGTCACGGTCGCGACTTATTGAAACATGCGAAAAATAAAGACGACTCATGGGCTAAAAAGCAAGAAAAAAAAACAAACAGGCGGCCTCCTCCGCCCATGCTGGCCGAATGTTTTGATCCAGGCCACGGATCGGACGATCCAGAATCAAGAAAAACAAATGGGAATAAAAAAAAAATTATATATATAATTGAAAATGAAAATGAAAATGAAAACAAAAACAAAAATAAAAATAAAAATAAATCACCATACCCAGAGCAGACCCTCCTTCTCCTCCTCCCCCTCCCCCCCCTCTGGAACCACACAGGCATACCCGGAAGAAAAAGGATGAAGAATCAGTGTATTTCTAGACACACATTCTACTGACCCATTTTCCCTAGGTGTTGCCATTGGCAGGCTTCGGGATCATAGGGCATTCTCACGGAGTTGTCCGTCTGAAAGCAAGACTAAGGGTGCAGCACTAACCAAAAATAACATGTGAGTGTCTGCGGGCGTGCATGTGGATGTGTGTGTGCGCGCGCGGATCTGCGGAGTACTCTGCAGGTGAGCCCACGGATGCGGCCCCTAACCAGTCAAGGGTAAACAACCTCTGGTATTTTGTGCAGGCGGATCTTCCCAATATAGCAATCCTTTCTGATTTGGGTTGCTGTCGCGATACAATCTATTAACACGCCAGCGCAGCCCACCACCACACAACACCATTCTACGCTACTCTAATCTACTCTACGCTACTCTATCTCGCGCAACCTCACAAACATAAACTTCATAGTAGAACATAGTAGAACGTTTATCTTATCTCTATATGCTTTTTTTTTTTTTAATGTGTGTGTGTGCTCGTTTGAAAGCATCAGACATCTCGCAGCGCATGGCGCTTGACACGTTCTTCATCATCCTTTTTTGTTTTTTGTTTTTGTTTTTTGTTTTTTTGCTGTCGCGGGCCCGGGGCATGCCATTCTCCCTTGGCCATGGGGCCGCGGCTCTGGGAAAAAATACTAGCAAGTCGCCCCGCACAATAATTTAGGCGCTATCTCTGGTGCCGGGTCGCCCGGTGCGATCTCCTCGTGCACACGTGCGTGTTCGCCCAAGGCTCTGGCCGAATAGCGCAAACAAAAAAAAAAATAAACACACAAAGACTTAAACTGGAAGACAGAGAAGCTTAATTAGGAAAAAGGAAAGGGGGTGCGGGAGGGGAAAAAAAAAAAAGAAAGAAAGAAAAAGAAAGAAAGAAAGGATGGATGGATGGATGGATGGATGGATGGATTGATCGATTGGTGGGACCAAAGCAGAAATAAACTACAGTGATAAGGTATGGCAACAGAGAGATTCGGCAACATAGAGATTCGGCAACATAGAGATTCGGCAACATAGAGATATGGAAATATGGACATACAACGATATAAGGCCAAAAAAAAAAAAAAATTACCAGGCTTA
>JAKTYP010000091.1:0-81174 GCA_030561945.1 Metschnikowia krissii
CACCCTAAAAGCCTGACAAGACGGCCCGAAACATTATTCTGCATCTAGGTTCGTCTTACGAACAGGCGAGAGCGGGCCATGCCCGAGAATCAGGAAAGCACCGTGATTAGGAGCCCGCGTTTTTTCCGTGAGCAAATAGATTGGCTGCCTGGAAATCAGCACATTCCTTCGATACCGAAAAAAGCAAGATTAAGAACAAGGACAACGGTGAACGCAAATGCAAATGCAACATAATAATGCGAATGAAAAACGAAAACGAAACAAAGGAAACAAGAAAAGGAAACAAAAAAATAAAAAATAAAAAAACTAAGCACTCGATCGGCTTCATACGCTGACCTCAAACATCTCTTCAAAAAACAGGAAAAAAAACGAAGGCCTCATTCATAGCCGTTTTCACATAGGCCCATTCGCACCCAATAATCTCCGCGCGGCCGCAGTGGCTTCGCGCACCCCAGAATCTCGCGCAAGCCAATAGGGTGCTTACTCAAGTACGGCCATTCCACCTTCTTTTTTCTTTGAATCAGCGACCATGAAGATCATTGGCAGAGAGGAAAAGGAGGCGCACGCATCGTACGTGATGGCAGAGGGTGTCAAGGGCTTATTTTACGGGTCGGTAGTTTCTGCGGGCCTCTTTGCTTACTTAAAAATGCGCTACCCCGTGCGCTTTGCCAGGTTCAACACGTCCATTAAGACGTGTATTCTCACGATGCCCACTGTGTCGCTCGCGGCGTTTTTTGCAGACAACGGATCGGTGGAGTTTGACAAGAAAATGCATCTGTCAGACCACTCCAACCAGCAGGTCTTGGAGCAGTATCGACAATGGAAAACGATGTCTATGGCAGACAAAGTCGTGACGCTGCTTGGGACCCACAAGTACAAGATCATCTTGGCGTCCTGGGCCGCGTCTCTATACGGACTGTGGGTGTTTGTCAACAAGGACAAGATCATGACCGGGCCTCAGAAGTTGGTCCAGGCCCGGATGTACGCACAGGCCATCACTATCGTGCTTCTTTTGGCAACTATGGTCTTGGCGTTGAAGGAAGACGAGATCAAAAAGAGCCAGCCGCCACCACTTCCAGAGTGGAAGAAGGTGTTACAGGATAGAGATGCCGCCACAGACGTTGGCCATGACCAAGACCCAGCCGCATGAAAGCTCTTGTGCTTGTGTCGGCCGGCGTGTATTGAGGCGTTGGGCCCTGGCGAGCGTTTCCAATTTGTACCAGCGACTGGTATGGGTCGTGCACGCTGGGATTCACCTTATGCAAATCTTGTTTGGTAAGTATTTTGCCTTTGCCTGAAGCACCCGCGTGCCCCGCGACCGAAGCCGCAGGAAGGCATGTCCTAATATACATTGGAAGTACATGTTTATGTTTGGAACTCTGGAAAATAATGTCAAGCGGAAATAGACCGCCGTGTTTTTCGTGAGGCCGGCTTTCCATCCTTAATGTTTTTTTGGCTAAGTAATCACTCTGGTCTTCGTGCCGACGACTACTTGCAGGGTTCTGGCAAATACGCCCGGGTTTTTGGGCGTGGTACTTCTTGGTATATGATGACTGTTTGGGTTTGCCCTGCCATTGATACGGGTGCTTAGTGCCTCAACTACTCGGGTTAGCCGAGGGTCGTGGTGGCTCTTTCTGAAAAATAGAACATGTCATGTCCATCTAATATTACCGCAGCTGGCATTATAGGTGAAATTGGTGCCCATGCACGCACACGTACACGGGTGGATCAACTCAAACCTGAAACCAAAAAAAAAAAAAAAACACATAAACCAAAACAAAAGAATCGAATAACTTACACTTCATAATCAATGGAAGAAATACCACAGAAAAAGCCCATCACAATACTACGGTGCATGCTGGGTGGTGATCAACCCAATACAGCGTGTACTAGAGACAATATATGAATTTATGGAGCTTGCTGCCCTCAAGCCCTTATAGGTGCAAAAGAAATGGGCGCCTACCCTCATACGTCTAAGGGTCTCGGTATACCAATCCGGTTTGCCATATTGTGGGGTGTTTTAAATCCAATAGTGATTCCAACGAATAAGCGATGTGTGCTTGCTCTTCTAGCCTCTTCGCATATTCATTTTTCTTATGGTGACATAAATAGAAACATATGTATGAGGAAGTATGGTATAGCCACCACCATATGTCCCATATAACATTACTCTCTTTCGTAATTTCATCCTATCTTACACCTTCTTATTCCCCCCTCCTAATTTGTTGTTTTATCTTGGTGCATCCAATCAGTAATAAATGAGGCATTACTCTGGATTTGCATTGACGGCGCTGGCCCTAGCGCGCACCTCCGGCCCCAGCACCAAAAATAAATATAAAAAATAGAAATGGGGCCAGCAACCCCAGGTCTCTAGGGCCACGCCTTCCATATGCGCGGGTCCGGATGCCCGCATAGGTGAACCCGCACCATCGACATTGAAATCACAGCCCATAGAAACTATCTCCAAACACGCCCCAAACCCCCGCCATGTTTCGCGACAGAACTAATCTTTTCATTTCATACCGCCGAACTATACTGCGGGAGCAGCCGCTTTCCGGCAGTCGCACGGTGTCGTTGGCCGAGGAGGAAGAAGGACTCATGTCGGTACGCAGACCCATGACCGGCTCCCGCACGAAACACACATACAAGGACGAGGAACCGGACGCAGTTGAGATGCGGCCGCTTGCTCCGTCCATATTCGACATCTCCAATGCCCTAGACACGGGACTAGAGGGCATACGTCAGCGCACGACCGAACTCAGCCAGCTTTACAAGCGGCTCTTGATAACGCGGGACTCCGAAAAGAAGCCCCTCGAAGACAGCATTGCCGAGCTACACTACCAAATTACGCGGGCGTTCGAGACGTGTTACGTCGCCATCAAGAAGTTTGAGTTCATGCAGAAGAACCACGTCCGTCTCCGACTCGATTATGGCGCGGACGAGCTCGCCATTCTCGAAAACTACAAGAAGACATATGCGCTCAAGATCCAGGCGTCGCTGCTTGTATTTCGCAATTTGCAGAACAACTACATGAAGTTCCTTAATGAAGACGACGTCGACGACGACTCCGCAAGCCTCTTGCGGGCACCCACAAGCACCGCCACCCCTCTCGAGGGGGGCCCCTCGCACGACATCGAAGACTACTCGCGCCAAGCCTTGCAGCAGGCACAGCAGCAAGTGCTTCAGGATCCAAATTCGCAGGAGTTGGCTTCCCGTGAGCGAGAAATCTCCAAGTTGGCCATGGGCATTCTTGAGATCTCCACCATCTTCAAGGAGATGGAAAACCTCGTGGTCGACCAAGGAAGCATGCTCGACCGCATCGACTACAATATAGCCCGCACCACCGAGGACCTCCGAAGCTCTGACAAGGAGTTGGTCCGCGCACAGACATACCAAAAACGCACCACAAAGTGCAAGGTCATTTTCTTGCTTGTCCTCGTGGTGCTTGCGTTGTTAATGATTGTCATGATCAGACCATCGAAAAAGACAACCGTCGTCGAGCTGCCAACAAAGGGCCCCAAGCCGGCGCCTGTGGACGAAGCTGGGGACTAACTATGTCTTCCCCTTCTTGCCTGTGCCCTATTTTTTAGGTATCCCCTACCGATACTATGCCGTGGACGCATCTTCTAGGCTTCCTCTATCACTCGATAATATTGCACATATATGATACTACACAGTCCCATAACCTACGTCTCTGCATCAATCAAACACCAAACCGCCCTTCCCGTTGGCCTGCACTGGGCGTGATGCCAACCCCAGGAGATGTGCCCAATTGATGCGCAGCATACGCCGGACGCCCTGGCTTTTTGCTTCTGCCTGCGAAGCCAATCGCAAAGTCAGGGTTATTGCTCAACACATTATCGGTTATCGTGGGCCGAGTTACTGGTCGCGGGGCTCCCTTACCTTTATACTGCGGTTGGTATGCCTGGGACAGTCCGTATCCTTGATTGACACTTGGCATTCCATGTCCTTGATTCGGCACCTGTTCCATGCTCTGCATTGGTGAAGATCCCGTATATTGCATTGGAGATGCCCTCATGGCTTTCCCGGACATCATATGGGAAGTTCCTAGTATATTGTGTCTTTTCAGCATGTTGCTAAATTGTGAAGCCGAATGAGGCCTGTATGGAACGTTTTCCTGGTATCCTTGCGGATTTCCCGGGAGCATCTGCCCAGGAGACACATAATTTACATTTGGTGGCCTCTGTGAGACACTCGTAAAGTCAGACTCGTTGTCTGAATTCTCAGGTAAACCAATGTCTTCTGACAAATTGTCGATGTGATCAGTATCCTCAATTTCTGTGAAAGGCCGGTGGCCCTCAACCGTGGGATGATGTTCAAACACGCTGTAATTGCGCAGATCATATATCGATGATGCACGGTCTTTCTGGGGATATGGCGGTGATATCATCGGTTGCTCGATAATATGAGTGGTGCCCTCGCTAGGCACAACCGCCGGGGCTAAATGTCTGATTGAGGCGATGGGTGTACTGGGGCCATTTTGAATGTTTAAGTTAGTGTACCCTTTCTGCAGAAAAGGATCAATACAAGAGTCAGGCGCACTGGGAACATTCGTGAATACATCTTGCTGAGGATTACTAATAGAGCCCGGCCCGTATGTCATGTAAGGTCGTGATTTAGTGACATCACTGGCCACATTTGGTGTGGCATCTAATAAACTCTTAGTCAGGGCATCTGTTTTTTCACCTGGATACTCGGTGATGTTTGGGCCATTGTAACTAAACTCCTTTGAGTCTGTTTCTGCGTGAACGGCGTACCCGTATTGATTGCCTTTAATGTCGCTCATGGAGGCTGCAGAATATCCCCCACGGGTATCCATGTTGGATATATCGCCAAACTGGCGATCTTCGTACTTGTCTGAATATACATCAGCGTCTTCAGGAACGCTAATCGAAAATAAAAGAATCGGCGTGGCCACCAAACAACATGCAGCACCCGCCACTAGAAGCCAACCAAGCCATTCAACATACGGATAGAATACAAGAACAACCGTCACGGAAATGAGGACCGAGGAAACAAGCGCCAACACATTAAAGATAATCGAAAGAATCTTGAGTCCGTTTGTCCTTATAAATAATGAAAGGAACGTGAGTAAAAACGCCAAAAAGACAAAGCCTGCCGCTATGGGTGCCACAATAAACGTTTTGGAAAGAACGTTACGCGTGGAGGTCTCAAAGAGCCACGATGAGCTTGTGTCGATATCGCCAAACAATACTGGATACCCAGAAGACAGACACAGATCTTCTTCGCAGTAACCAAAGATTCCATATGTATACGACAGAAAAGACGCGATGTATAGGTTTGTCGATACGGGAACGGACACGTTAACCAAAATCAAAAACGCCAAAGCCACAGCCAAAAAAAACGTCGATATGGATGTGAGAACCGCATGTCTCATTGTCTGGTGATATAATATAGCGCTGGAAGCGGAAGTAAAGTTCTTGCGTGGGATGTAAAGCGAGTCAACCTATATGAGAAAACCGTTCGTTGGGGGATCAGGTTATACTTTTTAACCTGGAAAACTTTCAGGAAAATGATTCTATGCTTTCGTCACAAAAAAAAAAAACAAGAAAAATAAACTCAAGCTGACACCAAAGGCTGAAGCAGAAAAGAGTTTTGGAATATAGTTGTGTCAATAAGAAAAAAAGGTGAAAGCTTATAAGGGAAATAATGACACCCCAAAAATGTCAATCAGGAATCCGCAGCACGGCGTTGTTGGCAGTGCCAGCATTTCCTGTATAGCAAGAATCTGTTATGCATAGACGTAGGCCGCACGCGTCAAAATACAGTGCCTCACGCGCCGCCCCAGCGCCCAGATTCGGACACAAGCCGCACAATTGGTTGGCATATAGAGAACAATAGGGGTCATTATCTTCGCAGTCTTCAAATTTGCACTCTTATCGATGTATCGATAAGCATATTTTTTCCACTGTTCTGATTATTGGCTAGACCCTTCATACCATATGTCGGGAACTTCTAAAATATATCTATCCATAGCTTCTCTGAATCTGGTTCGGTACTGTTTGGGTGTAATGATTGTGGGATCTTTGCCCTTTTTCCCCACCAAACTTTTCCCCTTCACCCAATTTTCAACTTTTTTGTCCCAGGTAAAAGTGCGTAACCAGTCAATAATCCCCACATACAATTTGCCGGAGGGATCGTCAATGCCAATCACAAGAGAATAATCCATGACATCCATTGCCGAAAGAAATGAAGTATCGTTAAATAGAGATCCTCGCAAAAGCTTCTTCAGCTGCTCTTTGACAAATACTGGACTTTCGTAGATAAACTCAATCATGTTCTCGTCAAGCAAAACCTCGTTTTCTTGGCCAGTCTGCTTTACATGCCTGTTTCTCATAGACCCTTTCAAGTCAAAAATTCTCGTGGTTTTTCTGTTATAAAACAAATTTTCCATAATCAAAAAGTCCATTTTGAAGATCTTTCCATTCATTGAATTTTTGAACTCAACCTGGTAGAACCCGAAAATTTTAGCAAGCGCCGTGGTCAACGTATTGAACGTCGATTGCGAAATATATTTGAAATAAAATGGTGCAATAGAGACAAATGATTCTAGCTCAGACTTTGAAAGTTCTTTCACAATGTATCGATTGTCACTTGTTTTGAGGAAATTGGATCCGCTTTTGCCTCCCGTAGAGTTCCATTTCACACATTTTGATAAGCTTTGTATGAAAGAGTCATCCACACCACAAGCCTTGCGAAGAGCGTCAAATTGTTCACTGTAAAAAATTTTACACGACATTTCCGTGCTTCCATCAACAAATTGATATTTCAAATGACATGATTTGGTCTGATTTAAAATGGCTTCCAATTCGCTAATTTCAGTGTGGTTTTGATCAGCCCTCTTTTTGAATTTACGCTCAAGCTTAGAAAAATGCTCACTTTTCTTTTTGAATTGCTCGCTTATTTCCAAATTATCATTTCCTTTATCCTCTGACAAAACTGACTCATTACAGTCCATTCCGTTGAGCTTTTGTTTATAATCACTTGTAGAGAGACAGAAAGCCACCAAAGAACTAGGCTCATCCTCTCGAACAATAACCTCTGAGTCAGCAAATGTATGTTCTGTAAAGTCTAATGGATATTCCAACGGATCCCAAAGGGTGGCGGAACGGTCGGCCCAGAAATTAGAAAGTGATTTGAGCAACGAATTCTTTTCAGGTTGGGGTATGTCAATTTTGTGTTTAGAGGTCTCTTTTGAAGTTTTGACCGGATCAATACAAGTGACTACCCTTTCCTCGTTGGTCAGATGACCGTCATTCTCGGTGTGAGAAGCTTGCCCAGTCGAACTTGGTTCATTCGGCTCATTGTTTTTTTCAAGTCCGAGGTATGTCTTTGAGCTAATAGGCATCTTTGGATCAACATCGACGACATCTTCTATATTATCGTAAATTTCAACAATTGGCTGGGATTTTACGATCGGGACAGCTTTATATTTGCTCAACTGTCGTTCTAGTACAGCTTCTCTTTGTTTTTGAAATTCGAGAGTCATCTGGTTAAAATAGTTAGTTAAGTCCTGAACTCGAGTCGTGCCTTGCAGCCCTGCAGACTCATTTAATTCCACATCGGGCTCTACCCGATGTTTTGCTGGAGATTTTGATATATGTTTGTTTTGATCTTCTTCAAGCGATTGTTTGATTTGCATTATTTTATCTTCGATAACAGTCAGGGGTACACGTCGGGATCCAATAGAAAAAATATCGTCATTTGAAGGCTTCCGTTCAGTTTGTACTACTGGGCGCATATCTGACAGTTCACCTGGGGTCTTTTTACTCCCCTTTTCATCAGATGAACGTTTTCCGTCGGAATTATCAATATTCTCCGAATCTTCTTTCATTTCGGTATCTAGTCTATCAATAAGAAAATTTCTTAAATGAAACTGGGTGATTTTTGTGATTTCATTCTCTGTTGGAAGAAATTGATTTTCGAACTCTTTGAATTCTCGATCCCAAGAGACGCCCAATTCTTGAATTTCACGCTGTATCACATTAAGCGACATGTAGTTGGTTGGCATAGTAGATTTATAAATACTCATTGTTTTAGCATTTATAGATTCTTCTTCAGCTTGAACTCTAGTTTTGAGCTCATTAATTTTTTCATGACCCGCTTCTGCCTTATCAAATGTGTCAACCTTGATTCGGTTGAGTCGATTTAAAATGCTTTGAAAAAACTTAGATGAGCTATTTTGTATGACTTCTAAAGAGTCTAGCTTCATCTCTAAGCTCAATGTAGCGAGAAATTCGAGCTTTTTTCGAGGTACCACAACTTCGTATGTCGTAATTTGAGAAATTTCAAATCTAATAAAATAACCATTGAATCCAAAGTACTTAATTTGACTCTTAAAAAAATCGTGCTCACATTGTTTGTTTTGCACAGTGCGTTGAGAATAGAAATTGAGTTCGAAAAACTTACCAAGCGATAAGTAATAAGTTTCATCACTCATGGCAGTAGTGGCAGACGGTAAATGACATTCTGTGCAGTAACTCCACATAATTCTTTTTCCTTTATCTTTGAATTGCTCTAAAGTTTGAGCATCATCAATTTTTTCCACAACTAAATCAATCTTATAGTTTCCATGCACATATGTTTTATAATGATTTATTAAAAAATCGCCACATTCATCACAAATTCTATTTGTTTCTTGAAGAGTTTGGTCGAGAAACACTCCAAGACATTTGTCGTTATCAGAATAAAAATCAACAACAACAACGACAGGCCCATAGCAGGGTGTAGCGTTTTTTATTGAAATTCTTGAATGTAAAAAATGAATGTTCCTGTGAAAAATGGGATATAGCTGATAAATTGAGTACTTCATGCTATTGGACCATATCCTTATTCTGAAATTGAATTCTCTCAAGTAAAAGTGTACCCACTCAACACTCACGAATTTTAAATAAGTTAAAATGTCTTTTTTTCCGTCAAACTTTTCCAAGTTGAAATCAAATTGTAACATTTCCAACCAATTTGTATCAACTTCATCATTATCAGACAAATTTTGAATTAACAAATCGAGATCATAGTATTGAGAAAATTTCGTAAACGCCTTCACAACATCTTCGAGTGCTTTTGGGAGGGAGTAAGAAACAGATGGAGAAAAGCTTAAAATTCTCTCGCTGAACAATTTCACATAACTAAATACCCCATAATGCTCCATGGAAGTACTGCAGATTTTTTTAAGATCACTTGGGTCATCGACGTCGACATGCATCATTTTTTCAAGTGCTGATACTCCAAGCTCGTCTTCATCGGAAGGAGGTTGTATAACAAGTGAGAAATCCCTGAAGAGGCTTTGCTCAAATCTCGAATTAAATGCTCCAAGTATCAAAGATTCAGATGCATACTTTACACTGCTCAAGTATTCTTCGTCACCACCTCTGAGACAGATTGTGAACCCTGATTGCATTTCATTACCCTCAAAAAAAGCATAGGTTTTCACGTACTGTCCGAAAACATATTTTTTTATCTCGAATCGCCCACAAACGCCTAAAGACCCTTTTTTAAAAAACAAATCGTTAACAGACTGGAAGATGTCAGCTTTAGTATATCGTGAGATTCTTTCAATTACCTGCGGTTTCACGTTTGAAATTACCGTGATGTTTGCCTCCTCTAGAAGTCGCTCAGCTAATCCACAGACGGTATCCCCTACAATGACGAGATCAGGTTCCAAGGATATGAGTCTCGAAACTAAATTCGAAATGTAAACAGATTGTTGGGAGTTCACCACTCTTAGACTGATAAACTGCTCTTTTTGTTTAAGGTACTCGAGCGGAAATACAAGAAGAGCAATTTTGGGGTTCTCGATTGAAGATTGCATCCGTTTAGAGTCAATATCCTTGGTTATAAATAGGCCATCGATCACAGAAGTATCTTCCGGTTTGCCTCCAAGGATTTTCTTGATTTTTATGTATTGCTTCACATCCAAAGTGTCATTGATTTTGATTTGGTTAATGTTGGAAAACGTGCTCAGCAACACTTCGGCCCAGAGTTTTTGGTCCGCTTGGTCTTTTATGTCACAGTCCTCGAGACACTGTTTAATCATTTGGTCCAATCTTTGGCCAAACATTGCGCCGAGTGAGCGATCTACAGGAGATGAAATCAACTCGATGCTATTGGAATCACTTAAATTCACTAACTCATGTGTTAGCAGCGCATGTTCACTTGTGCACTCTTGTGGCAAAATGCTTTTTTTATCATCACTACGCAAAGAAAGAGTCGACAAGTTTGATTTCAATTCTTTGTGCGTGTTATTCAGCAGGACAGGAGCAACTTTTGAAGGACTTTCGTCACTGCGTGAATAGCATGTGCCCAATTTGCTGCCGAATGGTCCGGGTGAAACGAATGGGTCAGGTGGGGTTCCTGGATGACTATAGAAGTTCGCTTCAGTCGACAGAACCATAGAAATTCCGCTATGAGATTTGCGCACCAGTTTCTGATTCCTACGGTCCTTTATTCTGCGCAAAGATGCCTTGGCTCGTTCGTTGGAGCGGAATTTCGAGCGTTGCCTATTTTCAATCACTGATGCGTTTGAAAATGAGTCGATGGGCTTGAACTCGAATCGCGTCATTGCGTCCGATTGATGAACGTTTGCAGGTGAATATTTGCCTTCAACACCTTGAAATTCAAGTAGTGTAGGCACGCCGGGTATGGATGCAGCAAGATGATTGCGTGAATGGGCTGGAATACTCTCGCCAACAGCAAAATGGTTTAATGAAGTGTACAAAGACATAGCCTTTTCGTCCTCGTTCTCACTTTCAGGTTCGACTTCAGGCTCAGCGTCCTCATCAGGCAGATGGGCAAGTATTCGCTTGGAAAACTCAAGCTTCAGCTTCGGAGGAAGTCGTGTATACTTTCCATTTACCACAGACTTGTAAAAAGAGCTGATATTATCGATACCTTTCAAGTTGCCGACTTCTGAGCTCACAGATGCCAGCCGGGAAGGGTAATTCTTGTACCAATTTTTGTCAGCATGGGCACTAGTACTTGCAGGGCATACTTGTCCAAGAGAACGCAAAGTCTGGTGAACATTCAAGGAGCCACTTTGCGTGTAAGATCCAGATGGAATTGCAATCTCTAAGGCCTCCCCTGTACGTCGTGTAGGAATGGCCATCTGGGGTGGGTGTCGGTGAAATATTCCTTCCGGGCTCTTTTCTATGGCCGGAGATGGGCCTGCAACCAGCAATGGGCTTTCTGTTAAAATGCCTACCTGGTGTTTCCGCGTTCTCAGACCCGGAGAAGGCACCACCACGCCGCTCCTTGCCGAGCTTGCTGAAAACGAGCGAAGCCGAAGCGACACGCGATCCAGCGCGGATATATCTGCTTCTTTTGACTCCGCTGCTTCATCTTCCGAACCCAGTGAGTCGTCGCTAAGGTACACCACGACGTCACTGTAGCAAGGCTTACATACGCGGAGTTTATCTTTGAATGTGTGTGCGGCAGAGTGGTGTGCCAGAGCATGTCGCTGCTGCTTGTACTGGCTGTATGAAACAAAAATTGTACATTGGCTGCAGAAAATCTGTCCACAAAAGCGACAATGGTGCTTGCGACGGAACGCCAGAAACGGTTTAAAGCAATTGAGGCAGTCCGCAACGAACGCATCATGCATCCAGTACTTTCGTGGGATGCCACCATTCTTGAGAGGATTGTTGGACACGAGACGGCGCCACTTCTTGCGATTTCTTTTGAGCTTTTTTGCATTTGCTGGACTCTGTGTCAATGAAGCCAGCGACTGACCACCGAGCGACGCCGGAATCATTGCACGAGCACTGTCAAGAAGTACGGCAGGATAAGCTGAGTTTGATTCGCGCCCCGGGCCTGTCGGCTTGCGAGGTGTTGAGCTAGAACCCAAAATCGGTGTTTCCACACGCCGAGTGTTCCCCAGGGGCCGCCGTGGAGTGAGCCGGGTGTCCGCAAAGCTTACCCGTGCCAGCGCTAAGCTGACAAGTGAGTTTTCTGATTCGAGGCGCATGCTGTTAGACCGTAGCAACGCATCGTGGTCGTCAACGTCCTGGTCCAGGGCAGACTCATCATCAGAAAGCTCGATGTCGTTCGGAAGGTTATTAAAGATCGACAGAATGCGGTTCTGAAGCGTACGGACTGTTGATGAGCGTACAGGCTCGCTGTCTCGGACTTTTGGGAGCGGCCGAGACACGGGTTTCGTTTGTGGTAGTAATGCCAGTGAATGCACGAGCGTGCGAGCGCTTGCGCCCGGGTCACCGCCTAGCTTTGTGTTTTCTGCAAGAACGCCACCCGTGCTGAGCAGCGCCACCGCCACGGGTGCGGCGTGTGCAGACAGAAGCTTAAGAAATAGGTTGTCTGAAGTCACCCGGGGACCTGTTTCTGTGAATACAGGCGCCGCCAGCAAGGACATGGTGTCGCGTGCAGCTGCAATAGGCATGTCAGAAGTGCCATCAAACATGAGGGGTGCATCTTCGGTTGACTCTGTGATGCTGGGCAGCTGTGGGGACACGGCAGTCACAGCAGGATCGAGCGACGCGTGCCCGTCGCCGAGCACGCGCCTGCTGCTTTTCGATACAGTACTCGATTGCACGGGCATAAGTGCAATACCCGGGGCGTTTCTGATTTTTTGTTCCAGCTCCTTGGCCACGGTAGCTACCGACTCCTTGGATACCATGTCTCGGTTTGGGGATCCTGCTTCCAGTGGCCTCGACGGCGTCGTCTCGGGATCGCGTTGCAGTGGATACTCTGCGCAGGGCAAGGTGTGGGCGGCACCGGGAACCAGATAAGTGTGCACTAAATGAGAAGCGTTGTTGGTGACCTTTCGTAGCGTCTTGGAGATGATGGTGGAAATGGAACGTGAGGCCTCGACTTCGGGGTCCGGAAGAGTCGGAAACGACACAAAGTCTGCGGCGGACGCGTCCCCAGAAGTCTCGTTCATGGAGCCTATATCGTACGTTATGCTTCGGGTTCTGTGGGACATCGCTGTGTGAGTTCTAAGAGAAGTCTATGAGTGTATTCGAGATGATAACGCGGTCGGTGTAGGTAGGATGGAATTCGGCGCCGTACAGTAAACTTTGGAAAAGTAAGATAAGGTGGCTGAGCTGGATGTACTGTGTATTTTGTGTGGTTTCCAGAGGATCACGAAACGGTGGTTTTTTGGGTATGACTGGTTTTTGGGGCGAGACACCGTGATGTTCTAGAAGCCTCAACCGATTAAGTTGGGTGGTTTGGGTAGAACTGGCGCGCCTTGGGCCTAGGGCCTAGGGCCGGCTAGGTGCGGAACGTGCACTGCCGCCTGCGACACCTAGGATATGAGGGCTAGCTTTTTTACCTCGTGGGGATACACTGGATCGACTTTTTTTATGTTTTTTTATTACTTTTTTTTTTCTTCCGAAGAAAAAAAAGAGAGGAGAAGAGAAATGATTTTGGAAGTTGGAGCTTGAGCGCTAGCCGTTCTTTTCTTCTTTTTTTTTTTTTTTCCTATCTGAATTTAGTGGGCAGGCTTATAGCAAAAGGGGATCTGAATAGATGCCTACGCTATGAAAGCCCAGCTCGCGTGGGGCGAATATTAGTCGCGGCAGCGGGGTTAAATTAATTGGGTGCAAACTACTCAGATCGTTTTTGGGTAGGCATGTCTGACGGGAAGACGCTTGGTCCCGCACAAATAAACAATTGGCATGACCCCGCAACCACTGCATGCTTTAGATACTAGCCGAAAGGCTCGCTGGGGCAGGCCCTGTAGAAGGCTCTGTAGAAGGCAATTGGGAACCAATGTTCCATGCCTATGTATGCCATGGATATCCCGAGGTGGAGGATACCCTAGAGCTGGGCCCAGACTCATCCCTAAGGACCCAGAAGCTGCCATTTTGCAACATTTTGAGCGCAATGCAGTTTGCGGAGTCTCTTCTGCTATTGGTAAAAATACACCTCGCCCATGCAACGAGTGAAACAAGATGACAGGAAAACAAAATTATGGTATCCTGAAGAACCGGGGGCACGCTGTGGGCACATCATCGTGCCTTTTTGGAGATGGGTGACTGACAGAATGAGGACACTTCTGGGTATTACAGTCGGGGAGGGGGGGCTCTGGCTTCTGGAACATCGAGGAAACTCCCTATACTTTCTGTTTTGAGGAGTTGGGCCGGCGCACGCGGGAGTTTTGCTGGCAAGCACCTGTGGCAGAATGCAAAGCCTTGAATATAGACCAATATTTATGCTCGGGTCCTCGGTATGTTTTTTGAGACGCAGAAAATAACGAATGTTCTCCCTGGGTTCCATACCCTATGGCGGCGGCGGGCGTGACCTCATTTTGGGAAGGAGGAATGGTGGCTAACGCCCCGCCAATCGTGGCTGGGTTGGGTGGTAATGACATTCAACATAATGAGGAGCCTAAGGAAAACAATCTGGTTCATTTTTTTCTTTTTTTCTTTTTTTCTTTTTTTCTTTTTATTTTTCTATGTTTCATCTTGATTGACTTTTTTATGTTTTTTTTTTTTCATTCTTATTGATATCTTGCGCTTTTGGCTAATGGATAACAGAAACTCCCCAGCAATAATTAAAAATTATTATGCGACAACTGAATAATTACAGACTACTTGCAAAAAGAAACCAAAAAAGAAAGAAGTTGAAAAAAAAAATAAAAAATAAAAAAAATAAAAATAAAATAAAAAATAAACAACAGTGAGAAGTCACACAAGGAGGAGTTTCGTCCCAAAAGAGTTCAGGCGTCTACTTCAAGAACTCATTAGGCAACACAACAGTAGATATATTGTTTGGACCGTATATAAATGACCGCCAACGTCACTTCACCTCCAAGTGTTCAGAGAGCCGGCGGAGATTGTACCAGGTCTGTGGGTGCAGGGTACAGGGCCGCGCATATTACTGAGCTTTCGCGGAACCGTGCTTGGCTACAATGCAAATAGCTGGGCCCGGGGAATCAATACTCCAAGCGAGATGTGTCAACAACACCAGGGGGAAACTGAACATGGAAAGAAACCACGTTCAAAATACAATGTGTTTGCCGTTGCATTGAATGATAAAAAACAAAAAAAAACAAAAAAAAAAAAACATAAAAAAAAAACGTGTAAACTTGGCGACACGGGTGTGCCGTTGGTTTGTTTGGCGTGCGTATCCAAAGTATGCCCCCGGGACCTGGGCAAAAGACTGGGCAAAAGACTGGGCAAAAGAGGCGTGTTCGCGGATAGGCTCCGTGCTTGCGCACCATATTGTATGTCTGGTGCACGCGGGCAACAGGCCGCAGGCCGCAGGCGCCGGACGGGGTCCGCGTATGTGACTGGACAGAAACGGGCCGTCCGCGTGAATATGTGCCCAAGTCTCCAGCCAGGGGTCTCCGGAGTCCATGTACCAACAGCACCGCATGATCCCCAAGAGCAAGACCTGAATGGGTCAGGGGTATTTATTTTTTTCTCCTGCTCTTGCTTCGGGTTCGGGTTCGGGTTCGGGTTCGGGTTCTTTTTTTTTTCTTCTTTTCTTTTCTTTTTTTGTTTTGTTTTGTTTTGTTTTTTTCTTTTCTTTTCTGAATAATTTTTGTTTGGTGCCGCCCGCTAGCTAGGGCAGGCTCCAGCGTGTCGTTGCTCAAGAAACCCGCGCAGGCCTTGTGGCCCCAGGGCCCCGGCGCCGGGCGCGCCCGCAACCAGTATGCCAAATAAACCTACCCAAACCGCCTACCCATATAGCCAGGCGCGCTCTCGCTCTGACGTTTTCCGCACCATCGTCGCGCCTGGCTCACGTCGCACTAGAGTTCCAGCAAGACACCTCGGACCCACGCGAAAACGGAAAGCAAAACCTCCACCTCCCAAAATCCACTCCACCACCAAAAAAGTACCGGCACCAGCACCTGCACCAGCCCACCATAAACATTAAATCACAACACAGTATATGTCGTCGGTGTTGCAAAAAAGAAGGGGCGGCAAGCCGCAGCAAGCGGCCGGCGGGGCGCGAGGCGCCAGCGACGAGGACGATTTCAGCGACAGCCACAAGATCGGCATCGACACACGAGACCTTGCGCCCACGGCCACAACAAAAATCCCGTTCTTGACATTAATGGAGGAGGTGTTGCTCATGGGCCTCAAGGACAAGGAGGGATACTTGTCGTTCTGGAACGACAACATCTCGTACGCGCTCCGCGGGTGCATCTTAATGGAGTTGGCGTTGCGCGGCAAGATCACGTTGGTCAACGACCCTGCGCGGCGGCGCTTCGACTTGTGTGACCGCTTGGTCGAGGTTGTGAACACGGAGCTTACGGGTGAGGTCTTGCTCGACGAGGCGTTGAAGATCATGAAGAACGATGACGGCCACTTGTCCGTGTCCAACTGGGTCGACTTGCTCTCGGGTGAGACATGGAACTTGATGAAGATCAACTACCAGTTAAAGCAGGTGCGCGAGCGCTTGGCCAAGGGCTTGGTCGACAAGGGCGTTTTGCGCACAGAGCGCAAGAACTTCTTCTTGTTCGATATGGCCACCCACCCGGTCGCAGACAAGATGTCTAAGGAGCACATTCGTGCCCGCGTAGTTAGCTGCTTGACCCAGCGCACCTTTGACTTGGACGCTTTGAGCAGCGACCAGTTCCCTTCCGACACGTCTTATCGGTACCTCCGTACCGTGGGATTGGTCTGCGGCGCCTACGCCGCCAACGTCTTAGAGAACGTCTTGCTTGCACTCAACTACGATGCTCGTGACCAGGCTTTTGCGCGCGCTGACGAGTTGTTGAACGACTACAGCGAGTTTCCTTTCAGCACCAAGGGCCTGCTGAGTCCCTTGGGCGTGGGCAGTAACTTGGCCGAGGAGATTGAAAGAGAAACAGAACACACCAGTGAGTTGACGCTAGAGTTAGTGGCCGCCGTGATTAGCGTGTTTGCGCGCATGGACTCCATCTTGTAATCCTCTTCTCCCTTCTCATCGTGGCCACAAACTACTTTCACACGCCGACTTGGACCCTGACGGACTCTTGTAGACGGGGGCATACACGACCTCACGAGCTTGCCATGGGATCCGCACAGGCTTCCCAGGCTACCCCCTCCCCTCCAGGATATTCATAGGTTCGCACCACACAGGCATTCGTACCTTAAACTACATATTGATCCAGTCCAACATCAGCATAAAGCGTAGCAAAGCCCTAGATCCAGTTTGGACTTGCGTCGATCTCGCCCGCAAGTCCGCGTGTAAAAGCAGCAAGCAACTCATGGTCTGCAGTGTCGCCTTTCGAGTCCCAGAAGAATCCACCGCCTAGACCCCGCTGCTTAACAAACTGCGCCTTCTGCGCAACACACTCGGGGCTGTCGTAGGTGATAAGGAGCCCCTGTCTGTCATCGTAGGCCGATGCCGCGCCTCGCAACTCGTCATAAACTTCCAGCGAGCGGTCGATTGCGCGGTACTCGACAATGTCGTCGGTGCTGGCGCCGCGCTTGTGGAACTTGTTCCCGGGCCCTAGTGCGGCTGGCCGCTTGAAGCTGCGGCCGTACATGGGCATACCAAGCACCAACTTCTGCGGCAGCACGCCGAGCAGCACGTATTTGTCGATCACCAGCTCTGCACTGAGAGAATTGTCGCCATTGAGCCCGTACAAATTCGAATGGTAGCCCGTGCGCGAGGACCAGCCCTCACCGCAAAAGTCGTAGCACATGACGTTCCAGAAACTCAAAAGCCGATCCATCTGAGCCACATACAAATTCGAGATATTGTCCATGCTCGCTGGAGCCGCCACAGTGAGCGCGAGCCGCCGGTCGAGCATGTTGAGACGACACCTGAGCAACTCTAGGAGGCGCACCATCTGCGTGGCCTGTGCCGGGTTGGCCGGGTACTCCCAGTCAATGTCGATGCCGTCGAATTTGTGCCGCACAAGCAAGTCCACGGCCGATGTGACGAACGTCTGCATGCGCCAGGGGTCTTTCATGACATGGGTAAATGCCTCGTGCGTGCCCCAGCCGCCTATGGACATAAACACCTTCAACGCCCGGTCCTGTGACTTGAGCGCATGCAAGACCGCAACCAGGCCCCTGATACCTGCGGCCATGGGCATCTCGAGGTCTGCCCAGGGATCTGCGAACGACACAGAGCCCGTGGCCTTGTCGATTTTCAAGAACGCATAGAACACGTGGCTCAACATGTCCGAGCGCAAGTCCAGCGCAAAGTGTTTGGGCCCATACACGGACCAGTTGGAGAAGTACACTGCCGAAATGTAGGGCATTTGAAGTATGTGTAGGGGTTGGGTCCGTTCAAAGGGATGCTTGTTTCAATAGATATGCAGCACGCAACAACCACACACAAAAGCTAGGCTGGTTCAAATACAAAATTAGCAAACAAAAGAAGAAGAAAAAGAGCAAGAGGGTTTCAGGACGCACAGATACGTACGGCAATTCCAGCAGAGTAAGAATTAGAATCTATAGCAAGCTGATGAGAAAAGGGGGTAGGGGGGAATGGGAGGAAGAGGCAGCAACATAGAATTTACGTTATCGTTATCGAGCGGGCCGGGTGCAAATGATGGGTGCGAAAATCCAAAAAAATAATAATTGACAAACAATATGGGGCTAAGCCAGGCCCCGGTCACCATCTATGCTTTGCTAAGAGATCCTATTACAAGAAGAGGACAGTATGTGATTTAAGAAGATTCACACATACCCGATGAGGGAAGTACTCAGAGTGGACTAAAACGGTCAAGTTATTGGGAAGAATTAAAGCATTTGGGCAGTATTATTGGTGGCGTGAATGGCGCTATTGGGGCAGTAGGCAGAAGCAGGCGGCCAAAAGTAAGAGTAAATACGGTCCCGCGCACGAACCTAAGTAATAACTCAGGCCGGTGATACACTGGCCCGTGATGACGCAAGACTTGCCCTGGGCCTTGCACAACAAGTGTGCCCAAATAACACTAGGATGTTTGAGGCATCATTTTGTGTGCGAGTCCCAACAATATATATATATATATATATATGTATATATTGGATATAGCACTATATTACGATGGAACGATTAAATAATAGAAGAAAAACCACTTGGTGTTTTCATAATTCTACATCACATTAATGGCCCGGGCTCGTTGGAGACGCACAAGGCCAGATGGCGAGAAGAGCGAGCGAGAACGTTATGGAGCTTATTTATATACACGACATAGGAATAAAGGACCTCTGAAAAAAAGAGAAGCACACGGAAGAATTCAGATTAGAGGCCTGACAATTACACAGGCGCTTACTAATAGCTAAAGAAAAACGACTGCCCGTATGGGTTTGGTGGAGTTCGCCCTGGAAATGCGAGATATGGGTTTCAAATGATGCCTCAAATAAACCCATAAGTATACGATCGTCAGAAAGGCGCCCCGCGCGCGGCCCCGCGCCAGGCCCCCCCAGTTCATGGCCCTGGAACCATGTAGAACATCTGCCACCACTATAACTGCTGCCACGACGGTAATCACCGCCACGACCGTCACTACAATCCCATCATAAAAAATTTCTAAATTCTTCTCTCCCCTTTTTCTTTACAAAAATCGTTGTGCGCCATTTTATTCTTGTCTCAAAGTAAGATTCGTCCGTCCTGTGCTCGGACCCGATCCCCAGATTCCGGCGTGCGGACCTGTGCGCCACCCGAACTACTGGCCCGGACCAGGGCCAGGGCCAGGACCAGGGCCAGGACCAGGGGCGCGCGCTGCGACGCCACTCACACAGAGCCTCCATCTGATCGGGCCTCCTCTCGTTAAACCAAACCTCATTCTGCCTCTCAATTTCATACACACAATGACTGCCGCTGACTACGTCCAGCAGGCCAGCACAGGGCTTCCTACTACAGTGACCACGGCGGACAAGATCTACAAGGACGACTGCATGTACTCGTTCGACACTGCCGAAAACAACACCATGGGCTTGGATGTCTGTATGACCTGCTTCCAGGCGTTTGCCCGTGCCTTGCAAAAAGATTACACCGCCGAGCACTACTGCCGCAGGCGCCACTCACTCTTTCTCAATATCACCAAGCGGCTCAAGCGCCGCGCCGACGACGCCGGTACCGATGACGACAATTGTCCCGAAGCCAGCCACAAATCCCGGCACAAGGTGCCCCGGCTTGAGATCGTCGAGGAAACGGACCTGGACCGCTACGATATCGCAACGAGCGTGTATATAGCACCGCTTGGCGAGTCTGTCGAGCTTGCTGCCTGCCCGCCAAAGGTGGTGCTGTTGGCCGCAGAGATTCTTGCCGCTAACAGCGCCAGTGTCAGTGACGACATCAAGGCGTGGGAGCTGGAGGTATATCCCTGCGAACACTCATTGTGTTTGGCGCTGGCAGCGCCTGTATGCGTCGCAAAAACAGATCTTTCCAAGTGCTCGATGTGCGACCTCAAGGAGAATCTCTGGCTCTGTCTCTCGTGCGGCGCGCTTGGGTGTGGCCGCGAGCAGTTTGGCTCGGCCCTCAAGGGAAATTCGCATGCCTTAGCGCACTTTGAGCGTACAGGTCACCAGGTAGCGGTCAAGTTGGGCTCGCTCTCCGCAGACAACGAGGACAGCTGCGACTGCTACTGCTACCAGTGCAACGACGAGGTCAAGGTGCCGGAGTTGGCTACTAAGTTGCGGCCCTTTGGCGTCGACTTGGCGTGCGCCGTCAAGTCCGAGAAGAATTTGGTGGAGTTGAACATCGACACCAATAAGTCCTGGCAATTCAACTTGGACGGCGCCCTGGGCGAGAAACTCACCCCGCTCTTCGGACCGGGTCTCACAGGTATGCTGAACTTGGGCAACTCATGCTACTTGAACTCTGTCGTCCAGACATTGTTTTGTTTGCCCTCGTACAGAGTGTTCTTCTCGAGGTTGCTGTTTGATGCTTCTGTGCCCAACCCCGCGTTAGACTTGCCGTCGCAAATGCTCAAGTTGTATGACGGCTTGGTGTCCGGAAGATACTCAAAGCCTAGCGCTTTGAAAGGCGACGACTACCAAGCAGGTATCAAGCCCTCCTCATTTAAAGCACTCATAGGCGCAGACCACTACGAGTTTCAGACAAACAGACAGCAGGATGCCAACGAGTTCTTGCTTTACTTGCTTGATAAGCTCGACAGGCAGTTTGGGCTCTCGTTGAATAAAGAGTTTAAGTTCCTCTTGGGATCTAAGATCTTTTGTTCGCACTGCAAGCTGGGGTCCAGGACAAAGAGCTTAGTCGACAACATCTCTGTGCCTATCCCAAACACAGTCATAGGACTCGATGAAGACGGCAAAAAGATTTACCAGCAGGTTTCTCTTTCGGAATCGTTTGACGCGTTTTCCAAAAAGGAGCAAATTGAAAACTACAAGTGCGACAAGTGCGAGCGTTCTGATCTGACTTCAAAGCAGGAGGGCTTTATGTCCTTTCCGAAAAACTTGATCGTTTCTGTGCAAAGAATCACTCTTGAAAATTGGGTTCCGGTTAAACAGAATGTCCCTGTAACCATTCCCGAAGAACTCGATCTCACCAGATACAAGGCACCTATTTTTGATGACAGAGAGACAGAGCTACTTTCAGACCAAAACAAACCGACAAACAACAAGTTTGTCCCTAATGAAGAGGCTCTATCCATACTTCTCAGTATGGGATTTAGCGAGCCACGGTGCTTAAGGGGCCTCTTCAACACAGGTAACAATGATGCCGAAGAAGCCATGAATTGGGTATTTGCTCACATGGACGACGCCGATATTGATGCTCCTTTCGATACAGAACAGCCATCTGTGTCAGAGGAACCCGCGTCTGAAGTCACTTCTGAAGCCATTGACAACTTGGTCTCCATGGGGTTTGGTGCGCTCCTTGCAAAGAAAGCACTTGTTTTGAACAATAATAACGTTAACGCGTCTATCGAGTGGCTCTTTAGCAACCCGGACGATGACGGAATAATTGAGGAAAACGGCAAGCCTATAATAAATTTACAGCAAGACACCGAGACTTTGATATCGGAATTGGAAGCAGAATCCAAGGCTGGATCTCAGGGTTTGTACAAACTCAAAGCAGTCATTTGTCATAAGGGCACATCACCACATACAGGTCACTACGTTGCCTTCATTAAGCATGAGGGACAATGGGTTCTTTTTAACGATGAAAAAGTCGTGCTTTGCGGCGAGAACATGGAAGACATGAAAAAAAACGCCTACATATATTTCTTTGAACAGCAGTGAACAACAGGCGTCGGCCTGGAAAGAAACTTAGACGAGATGCATGTCTTGTATGCACGAAAAATGTCAGCACGGCAAATTGGCTGACCACCAGGCCCACGTATAGATAGAAAAATTACAGTCAGTTATTCTGGCTGTATACTTTTGAGCAAGAGAGACAAAAAAGAATTTAATGTCGCTCGCGTTCAGCCAGGAGTATTATCCTCATTTGCGTGAGAAAAATTGTGGTCGGCTTATTGATGGGGTACATGCGACAGTCTGTTCTGGACTGATGGAAGATTTCTCATGCGCAACAACAATCTGCTGAGTTGTCCGTCATATAACAAAAATGCAATGAGTCAACTCATCAAAACGGTGGCTGAGGCGCGGTAATAAATACACCACAAGACCGCATTCCGCCTCATTAACTTCTTTTCTAGAGCAGCAGCCTCGCATTTCAAGATAAGTTTCTGGTTAAACAAAAGAGACATGTTTGTTTCCAACGATTACGTCGGCGACAGAAGCCGTTTGGAGGATTGGAGAGGTATGTTGAAAAACTCGATATTTTTCACTTTTTTTTTCGTGGTGGTTGTCCAATCATTGTGTTTTGATTTTAGCTTACCGACTTGTACTAACAAATAAAAGTCCGTGGATACGATCCCTTGACTCCACCTGACTTGTTGCAACATGAGTTGCCAGTCTCTGAAAAAGGAAAAGCCTCCATTTTGAAAGGCAGAGACGATGCCGTTAAGATTCTCAATGGCGATGATGACAGGCTTATCGTGGTTATTGGCCCATGTTCCATTCATGACCCACAGGCTGCGCTCGACTACGCTAATAGATTGAAGAAAGAGGCTGAAAAGCATGCCGGCGAGCTCCACATTGTCATGAGAGCTTACCTTGAAAAGCCAAGAACTACCGTTGGCTGGAAAGGTTTGATCAACGACCCTGAGATTGACGGCTCTTTCCAGATCAACAAGGGTCTCCGGATTGCCCGTAAGTTGTTTGTGGAGCTCACTGAGATCTTGCCCATTGCAGGCGAGATGTTGGACACGATCTCTCCCCAGTTCCTCTCTGACTTGATCAGCGTCGGAGCTATTGGTGCGAGAACCACCGAGTCGCAATTACACAGAGAGTTGTCTTCTGGGCTTTCATTCCCTGTTGGTTTCAAGAACGGTACTGACGGAACGTTGGGTGTTGCTGTTGATGCGTTGAGAGCCGCATCGCACCCACACCACTTTTTGTCGGTGACTAAGCCGGGTATTGTTGCCATTGTGGGTACCGATGGCAACAAAGACTGCTTTGTTATTTTGCGCGGAGGCAAGCAAGGCACGAATTTCGACGAAAAATCTGTGAAGGACACCAAGGAGGCGTTGAAGAAGGCCAACGTCATTAGTGACGACAAGATTACGCGCAGAATCATGGTTGATTGCTCGCACGGGAACTCTAACAAGGACCACAGAAATCAGCCTCTTGTTGCCGCGGAAATTGCCAGGCAAATCAGCCAAGGTGAGGAAGGTATTTGTGGCTTGATGATTGAGTCCAACATTGAGGAAGGCAGACAAGACGTGCCTGCGCCTGAACAAGGCGGCAAAGATGCGTTGAAGTACGGCTGTTCTATCACGGACGCGTGTATTGGTTTCAGTGACACCATTCCAGTGTTGCAAGTCTTAGCCGATGCGGTCAAGGCCAGGAGGGCGCTCAGAAAGTAAATAATATATTAAAACAGTTTACATTGCACACATATATCCACGAGCAATGTCCAAAAGTAGCAGAAGCCATCACTGTAGATGAACTATGTACCAAAGCAATGGTGAAATCCATGTTGCACCGTGGAGCTACACGTTTTGTTTTAGCTGGAGTCGTCATCATCGTTGTCAGCGGAGGCATTGAACTGCATCATGGTGCCCGCTTTATGAAGCACGGCATCCCAGTCACACGTGAGAATAACATACGTCTCAATAAGCCCTATCAAGAACATGCCGCTGCCAATACTAATCCACAAGCCACGTAAGTGGAGGTTTGTGGTTTTTGTGAGCACGAACGCGAGAGGCATGGAGAAGGCGTAGTATGCGACAAAGTTGATGATACCGCCTAATTTTTGAAGGCCCTGTGCGCGGAGAATACCACTTGCCACCGAGGCTACGCCGTCAAAGATCTGCATTATGGAAACCAATGGAGTAAAGAGCGAGACAATAAGCTCTGTGACGTCGGCATCGTCGGTGAACCAACCAGCGATAATGCGGCCAAAGGTAAGCAACAACACACAGTTGCATACCGCCACGGCAAGCCCCGCAAGCAAGCCGGTCTTTGTTGCCACCTTGCACGAGTAGAGGTTCTGTGCGCCCACGAAGTTGGCGATGCGTGTCAGGGTAGCGATGCTTACGGCAAAAGGCACCATGTATGTGAGTGAGGCAATGGAGCCAACGGCGCTCTGGGCCGCGAGCTCGGTGGTACCAAAGTGCAGCGCAAGAAGCGTCATGATCTCGTAGGCCACATACTCGGACTCGAGCATGACGATTCCCGGCACAGCCAAGTGAGACAACTGTCCCCAGTTCTGAAAGAGCCGGCGTAGGCCACAGAAGCCGAACCAGCAGCGCGAGCCGTCGACTAGCACGACGTACAAGACGAGCAAGAGGGCCATGAGCCAGAAATTGATGACAGTGGCAATGGGCGCGCCCAAATAGCCGATGCCGTAGCGCTCGTTCCATACGAGGAACCACGAGAGAAAGATGTTGATGGGCGCACATACAAAGAGCACGCCCGTGCCGGCCTCGAAGATGCCCTGCGCCTGCAAGAAGCGTTTGGCATTCTCGAAAAAAATGTACGCCGGTCCACCCACGATCTGCACACGCAAAAATTGCGTGGTGAGCCGCAACACGTCGGTGTTGTCAATGACGTATGCAAGGAGCTTGTCGCTGTGCCACCAAAACGCCACGCATGGCACGTACGCCACGAGCGAGAACGCTGTGCACCGCTGCACGTACACAGATACGAGTTCCAAGTTGCCTGCGCCGTACGCATGCGGACACAACGTGTCTAGCGCGGTGGCGATGCCTTCAAACACCGCGAGCGAGATCGTCAGTGTCATCAGCGCAAGCGACACCGCGGCGAGCTCATTCTTGCCGAGGTGACCGACCACAAGCAAAGACACAATCAGAAATAAGTGTTCGAGTAGAAACGTCACGATAAGCGGCGCTGAATAGCGCCTGAGCACACGGCTTTCGATACGGTAGGTTGTGCGCATATGGGCAAAGTCTTCCGGTGCAAGGCCGCCAGGGCCCAGCTTGCTATCCAGGGCATACGAGTGTTGCGAGTGAAAAGAGCGACCACCACCGTCGCTGTTGCCGGCACTGTCGTCGCTTTCTACACCATTATACCGGCGCAGGTGTTCTTGGAGGAGCCAGCTATGGAACAGAGCCTGGTCTTCTGTGGTGTGTGCAGAGCTGAGTGTTGACGGGAGCGAGCGGGCCGACGAGACACTCGCAGCATCGCTGTCTTCGCCGGTGGCTGTGTACACCAGCCCGGACTCATCAAGTGAGAGAAATGAGCGCTGGTCATCGGCACCCCCATAGCTGAAAAGTGGGTAGTTTGTCGACGGCGGGATGTAGAGGCGTCGCCGCCGGTTGCTGGCTGTATTTGGGTTTGCAAGCTGGTTGATTACTTGTGAGAGCACCATCGGTAAAACGTGGAAACGACCAGGGTCTAGGCGAGAAAACGAGTTTTGGGCGAGGGATAGCAAGCAAGAGGGCCGCGTTGCGGGGCGTATTCCGGTGGGTTCTTCGGCTTTTTTTTTTTTTTTTTTTTGCTTGCTTGCTTTACGTTTCTGCGAAACTACTTTCTTCTCTCTCTTTGGGGAGGGGGGGGTTTGAATGTTCTTTTGTTTTTGGTGGAGGATTCTAAATGTTATATCTATTTAGCCGTGGAATAGAACCGGGAACTGGGAAACCGAAAACCCGGGAAACGAGGCCTGACTCTGCAAGAGATCATGCGCTCGCGGTAATGCTTATAGATTGGGCCTGTGAGAGCGCGCAAGGCTTGTCACCCTGAGCATACTTTAGGTATGTGCACCTTTGGGGCGTGTTTGCTGAGCAGTCAAATAACAGAGCATACGAGGCTCGCCCCGAAAAACGCCGGCCTGTACGCCCAGGCTCGCCCGTAGGATAAAGCCTGCTGCTTATTCAAAAAGCCTCTAGCGAATAATGCAACGATGCTAACACCCTTTTGTAAAGTGCATGTCATAAGCCTTTTCTCCTTGTGCCATCTCTCTGTATGTCTCTCTCTCTCTCTCTCTCTGTGTCTGTCTCTCTCTCTCTCTCTCTCTGTGTGTCTGTCTCTCTCTCTCTCTCTGTGTGTCTATCTCTCTCTCTCTCTATGTGTGTCTGTCTGTCAGTTAATTTGTCAAGCTTAAGCAAAGACTCGTCTAAAGAAATCCTCTGTTTGTAGTATATTATTCTTTTTATTTCGGGGGAGGGGGATTTTCGGCGACCGTGCACCTACACCTTCTTTATGCCTATAGCAACATCCACACCAGGCCGCCCAAAATGAATCCCAAGACCACAACAGTGAGGATCGCCGCCCCCGCCTTATCGCCCGAAGTGATGGTGATCTCGTTGGTGTTGTAGGATGTCGTCAGAGTATCGTTACCTGCAGACACGTCGCTGTCGTCAGAGCTGCCGCCCGTCAGCGACGTCAACGGGTCGTGTTGTACCGTAATCATCGACATGACAACATCCAACGCAGACATCTGCTCGCCGAGCCCATACTTGCCATCCCAGCCACCGTACGACCAGTTCATTCCGCATGTAATGCCGTCCAGTCCTCCAGAGCACGACTCGGCCGCGCCCTCCGCACTCGGCGTCAACCATCCATTGACAATCGAGTCGAACGTGTCGGGAATCATTACAGCAGTCAATCCAAGGCACCGCGAGAACAAAGACCGGAACGAGCGCTGGTCAGTGTTACACACGTCCGAATACGCGCACGTGGTCTCAATCATGATCGAGCCGTTGAAGAAATAGCTCGATGCGTCCACAATCTCCTGAGCTGCAGCTTTCCACTTAGAATCGCTGGTGGTGTTGTACAAGTACGCAGACCCGGCCATAAAGATACCGTATGTGTAAGACCACTTGTACACAGTCAAGTCCGTGCAGTTCTCGGTGGTGTCTGCTCCATCATATATAACAATTCCACCATTGTCGTCCTCAACAAAGTAGCCTACGCCCCACATCCACTCGTACACTTTCTCGGCCACCTCCAAGTAAAAGTCGTCCTCTGTGTACCGATACAAGCGCGCAGCAATGTGAAAGAGACAGGCGTTGGCAATGGAGTTCTTGTAGGTGTATCCGTTGTTCCAGGTGAAAATCTGCCACCGGAGCCCACCATTGCACGAGGACGTGTCCCACCGGTTGTTCATGGAGTTGAATGTGGCCTGCACCATGTAGAGCCAGCTATGATCGCTCGGGTTCGTGAAGTTCCGCTCCACAGCCTGCATAATTGCCATGGCCCATACTCCCTGATCGTCGTTACCCTCCGTCAAACTCTGGTTCAGCGGCATATAGTTATAATCTGAACCCTTTTGTGCGTACATGGCTTCGTAGAGAATTTCGCTGAATGTGTCATTGTCGCTAGCACAGTACGCCCAGTAGTCTACCCAGCCGCCAAATACCTCACCGGCGTGCCACCAGTAATATGGCGAAGAGAACATTCCCACCGTTCCGCCATACGTGATACCCTCGTAGTAGTTCATTTCTCCCTGGACAATTTCTTTGGCGGCAGCACACACGGATTCATCCGAGTTCACATCAAGCGTCAACGCAAGCACACTGGGGATCCAGAGGCAAAGCGCCAGCGCTAATTTCATCAGACCAAACAACATCGTTGTTGTGGGTTTGGTTTTCAATATCCCGCGATTTCCGTCGATCACAATGAGTGGTTCACGAGAAAAAAATACAAGCAACTATGTATCTGTGTAGAGTAAGGTTGTTGTAAATATCGTTTAAAATTTTGAACTGGCCGACGATGAATTTGGTCAGAGCAGATGGGGAAAGAAAAGCGAAATATACGGACATTGGTTGTGGCGCCCGTGAACTTGCTCAATTTCGCACGCCCCAGATCAGGCAGTGCAATACCATATGCAGGCTCGATGCGCCTTGGCATGCTGTACATAGCCACCCCAACCGCTTGTGTGCGGAGGCTGTGGGCAATACTGGCAAGAGAAAGGAACTGTCTATATGAGATGTCATGTGACCGCCTTTGAGCATATTGTTCCTGTCGATAGTGTTTGGTGTTTCTAAAAAAAAAAACATGCCAGCTAGCCAGTAAATTTATCTTACTGACTTTTGCTGTTGTATTTTTCTTCTCTCATTCTTTTAGCTTTTTTTCACCGTTTTTTGCTTGTTTTCAAAAACTATATCCAAGGGGGAAGGCAGCAACAGACAGAGCATTTGTATAATTAGCTGCGCCCATGCCTTGCATGATTAAACGCTAGTCACGTAAACCAATTTTCTTATTGGTGGTACCTGAAAAAGAACTGTTCTTTGGAGTTTAAATTCTTTGAGGGTACTTCCATTGATAAAGTGGTGCCCGTTACGATAGACTCCAGAAACGGGGATGCGCTTGATTGCGTGTACTCTTTTAAAATTACACGACTGGCAGCAATACATGGAAAAACAGCCGTGCTTGGGCTAGATGATATGCTACTGCATATGCGTGTGCCACTCTTATTGACAAAGAAATGGTTAATTGATGCCTTCAGACGGTTGAATCGAAAAAAAAAGCACCATGGCTCAATACGTTGTAAGACTCTCTTTCACTTTCAAAGGTCGCGGAATATTTATTTATTTATTTATTTATTAATTTATTTATTTATTTATTTTTGTTTTTAGTTATTTGAAATACTTGAATTCAGATTTTTTAAAAAAACATGGCCTATCAAGGCTTGCCGCAAGGAACTAACAATTTGTGATCCACGCTATTTATATTCCCTCTTGACTCCTTTATTGGCTTGGTGCATCCGAGATTCCTTTCCTTGCGTCCATTCTAACCGACATCAATTACATTTGCTTGTTGGAGACTCTGCCATGGGAAACTTTGGCCCGGCATATAAGGTCGTTCACACCACTATTTGGGGCCTCAGTATATCATCTTGCATTCGCAAAATTAATAATATACTATTAACGCACAATGCTACATCATTCACAGCTCGAGGCCTGGTTGGTTAACCCTTGACATGCATACGTGATTGGTCTATACCTAACTCATTAAAATTTATTTTACAAAATAGCTGATCGGCTGTTGCGTTATTGGTAAGCTCTCAATTTGTCAGCGTTGCTGTGAACAATATTGATCCTCAAACTCATCAATGGGGTAGAGCAGGTATTCCATGGCTCCCGCGGCCTTAGTGTTTTGAGCCAGACTCGCGGTTTTGGACTGCATTCATACTGCTCTTTGCGAAGCATCCAATGAAAATGTTGATAAGAATACTAATAGGAATCAGAACCATTGGAGCTGGTCCTTCATGTCTGAAGTGTCTCTATTCTATCGGTCATACTTTTCATTGGGGGACGAGGGATGAGCTACT
This sequence comes from Metschnikowia krissii, assembly GCA_030561945.1. Classification (NCBI taxonomy): domain Eukaryota; kingdom Fungi; phylum Ascomycota; class Pichiomycetes; order Serinales; family Metschnikowiaceae; genus Metschnikowia; species Metschnikowia krissii. The sequence goes on from JAKTYP010000091.1 coordinate 29,692, forward strand.
GAAAAGCTGCTCGCACGCGCATGTAGCTGAATTATCTAGCAGATTCAGCTAGCCGGGCTCATGACTATATATCCGGCCTTTTTGCTGTCTCTTGTCATGTTCGTATATTAAATGATGCGCTTTGCGGACCTTTCTTTTCACCAGATTATTTCGGTTTTAATTCCTTCTGACAACTGTGCACAATGTTCTCAGGACAAAGCATCCCTGCATTAATCAAGCAAACAGCACAAACGACCCATGCCAGGCATGTGCTGGTGAGACACTTTTCGAAGCGAGTGTCTGTATTTCGGGACCCACGCTTTTAAAAGGCGGCCCCAGGTTTACTTTTCTTTGCTGTCGGAGGTTTGGTTCTTCACCACACAAGTTCGAAACAGTTGGATTTAGAAAGCCTGTGTAAGGATGTCACTGTGGAGGAGTTTCAGAAACATATCTCTACCGAAAACGGCATATGGGTGGCCATCAATGGCAAGGTGTACGACTTGACCAACTTCACATCCATTCATCCGGGCGGCATGAACATCATTAGGAAGTATGCGAGCAAGAATACCAGTGCCATTTGCAACAAGTTTCACGGGCCATATTTCTTTGCCAAATACCTTTCGCGTGAATACTGCTTGGGCCTGCTCCTCGACGAACTTTAGGAAGCTGACGACATCACTGAGGACTCTCACGACAGCACAAGACAGACTTATCGCGATAATCTTCCACTGCTCAGCGAAATCTTTACCTTAACCGATTTCGAATACATCGCCAGCAAGGTTTGCTCACCACCAGCTTGATATTACTACTTGCTGGGGGCCCAAGACGAATTCACGTTGCAAGAGAATCACAACGCTTTTGCCAGAATCTTATTCAAACCACGTGTTCTTGTGGTCATTCCTGGAGTAGATTTATCCGCGGTCATGCTAGGCTCGCACACAGATGTTCCCTTTTATGTCTCGGCAACAGCACAAGCCAAACTCGGCCACCCAGATAGTGAGCTCTCCATCTCACGCGGCTGCAGCAGCTATACAATCACCCAAATAATCTCTCACTACTCCTCGTACCCCTCTGAAGATATAGTTCTACAGGCCGCAAAGAACCAAAGCCTTTGGTATCAACTCTACGTGACCCCTAGAGATGCAGCAAAATCAATTGTTGAGCATGTTGATAAGTTGGATATCAAGGCGTTATTTTTCACGGTAGATACACCTGAACTTGGTCGGAGAGAGAAAGCCATGAAGCTTCAAGCTCGCTTGGAGAAGAAGGTTGCTCTGGATTTTACAGATGGTATTCGCAAGACGACCAATGAAGCTTAAAATTCAGGGAGCGGCAGTACATCTAAACCAACGGGAAACGAGGAAATTGATGATGGACGCCAAGATTTCAAATGAAACTTTGTATACGGCAGAGACATGATGGTAACTTGGAAAGACAACTACGAGATCCGGCGGTGGTCCCACCTTCCACTTGTCATTAAAGGCGTACAGAGTGTTGAAGAAATTGTTTGAGCAGCTGAAAACAGCATTGATGCAGTTGTCCTTTCGAATCACGGTGGACGCCAATTGGATTACTCCAGAGCACCCATCGAAATATTGGCCGATGATATTCCCGTGCTTCGTGAGAAGATCTTGCATGACAAAATCGACATATACATTGATGGGGGTGTGCGCAGAGGTGGTGACGTGATCAAGTGCTTGGTCTGAGGCGCAAAGAAAGTTGGCTTGGGCCGCGTGTTCTTATATGCTAATGTCTGTTATGGGGAGGCAGGTGTGAAAAAGGCCATTGAGCTTTTGACGGAAGAAATGCGCATAGATATGAGACTTCTTGGCGTCTCTAAAATCAACGACTTGAGGCCTCAGTATTTGGACTTGCGGAGCTTGCATTCTCAGACGCCGCCTCTTGATAAATTGTATTATGGGAACTACGAACCGTTGTCCCCACCCAAATTTGGCCACGAAAGTTGAAAACAATACCCAACTAAACACTTTCTGGAAATAGACACGATAACATAAACAGGAGGCTTTTCAATTGACACTAGTCGGTATTTATTTCAAAAAATGAGAATTTATTCGTCACGAAAGGTGTGGCTCCCGAACTGGGATAAAGATTGTGTATATTGATAACTTGTTTTTCTGATTGCAAGATTCCACAACCAATTTTATTTATGTAGGTCCACTGGGGTGATGATGCAAAGCTTTGAGTTTTACGAAGTTCCTTAAGGATGCGTGGAACGTGGGCTTTCACTAGATCAATGGGTACGTGTATATGAACCTGGCATTTTGAAAGATTTGAAATTGTTTAACTTAGAAATACCTCCAAAAGTACAATACAAAATTGGGCTTCTGAGCCAAATAGAAACCTTCACATACTCAAGTTCTATAGAAGCGAAAGATGAATGGTAAAGAATCAATTACAGTGTCTACTCAACCTCTCGAACTGAAGATGCATGTTATATCTAATACTACTATGGAATATGTCTATTGATGCATGGGTCTTAATGAAAGACATTTTGTTTTAGTGACATTGTTCAATCCTTGATTAAATCTTATATTAATGTTCACTCACTCAGACAATCCAAACAAGCTCTTGGAGCGCAAACAAAATAAAATAGTTGACGTGCAAGTGATTAGTTCTCATCGTACCCAAAGAGTCTAAGCAACTCGGAAAGTCTACTCACGCAGACACGGTTATCAGAAATCATGACCATATTCTCGCCGTCCAAAGAATCTATTTCCTGGCCCTCAAAACAGTCGTTAGATATGACCTTTTTCCGGGGAGTGTTGCTCAAAAACACTGAATTTTTTTTCCGGTCAAGTAATACTCCATTCCAACCAGACTTTACTGCACCTACAAAATCCTTTTCGTAATGGTCTCCGACATGCCATGCATTTTCAAGAAAGCCGATAGGATCCTCACAAGTGCCGTCCTTCAAGTCTTCCACTGAGAAGCGCTTAGCCACTGTTTGAAGAAATTTTCTGTTTGGTTTGGTCACGCCCATATCGTATGACAAATATATGTGGTTGCGAGGGAAGTACTCAGATATTCCAAGACTCTCCATAACGGCTAGAACGCGGTGATCGGAATTTGATGCTCCTACCATTCGAACACCTTTGTCGCGGAGCGTATTCAAAACTGGCTTCACGTCTTCAAACAACATATAGGCTTCACTGCCTGAAAAATGCTGCATCAATCGCTCACATAAGGCAGTGGTATTCTGGTCATCTCTCGGAAGCCCGTATAGACGCGTAATAAGCTCGTACCACCAGTCATCGCTTGTTTTCATTTCTGAAGAGCCCTTGCCATAGTTGGGGAACTCGTGCTCCATTTGCTTAAAGAGAACGGGGAATTCTGATTCTATACTTCCTAACAGCTTATCAAGACCAAACTCACCATGTGAAATATTATGGTACTGTTGGGAAATAGGCATTCGAGGTGTGAATAACGTATTCCAGAGATCGAAAGATACAATTCTTGGGGTGGGAAATCGAGATTTGGCCTGTGATTTACTGATGCGGCTTGGCAGCAATGGATCTGCCATTAAGGAATACCTTCTTATGGTAGACCTTGAGTAAATCCAGCCGGTACGAAACATGGATAGCATCAATTTGTTTAATCAATAAGAAATAGGACTATAGAATTGTTGAGAAGCTGTTCCAGTACCGCTATGCAAATGGTGTAGTTCTCGTGGCTCTCAACGATTAACCTAGCAATCATCCCCTCAAGTATGCAGGAGAATATGAAGGTATTATATTTTGATGTTGTCTTCAAAAACACTACAAGTCTTATTCGAAATTACCGCATTGATGATGTAAGAACTTTGAGGATATAGTAAACATTAAGTTATAAATATATGCTACACTTTTATGAAGTCAATTTCTGATTGCTTCACGCAATAAGCTAAGGACACGGTCATAAGACGTATATGTTACATGGAATGACCAATAGTCATCTTATGCCCCGTCTCAGGAGGGCGTTTTCTGAAAATTTGATATGGTACTTCTTCTTTTGAAAGTATCATTAAATGTTTCATCATCTGATGCAATCATAATCTAAGCAAGAAGTACTTCCCATCCCCATTCTCTCATAACTGTACTCCAATGAAGCTTGCTGGTGATGCCTCTCTCATCTGTAGACGGCTTGCAACGCATTGATTCCATCACTTCCTGTAAATGCGCCGAAATATCTCGTGGATCATTAAATTCGACGCTTGCATCAGTTTTGTTTTCCGAAGCATCCCTTCTTTGATTACGATCATATTCGTCTTTCCGTCTCCATACCTCTTTCACAACTTCAAATGCACGGTCGATATTTCCGATCCAGATTCTTTCGATGAGCATTGCCCACCTAGCTTCGCACCATTCTCGTTCTTCACCAGGTTTTGCTTCACATGAGCTCACTAAAAGAGGGAAAATGTGCACTGTATACAAGTTAGAAGTACTTGGAATAGAGGCTAACAACACAAATACCTTTTCGGCTAATTGATGAGAAGAAATCAGCGGCACCTCAGGGACAGCTTCATGTAAATAAAGAAGTGTGGCGTATCTATAGGCTTCAGCGGTTGAGACACAAGAATAAATATCCCATGTGGGATCCTTGGTCTCATCGTTCATCATACCCCCTATATTAGTCTTTACATTTGGTTTCCAATCTGTAAGCTGGTGTTTGAGTTCTGAGGCTATCAGGATATTGTTCAAGCTGTTTCTAGGTGGTTTTCTATCCCCATCTTGGTTCTTGCGTATTTTCGATATTAAATTTGCTACTCGACCCATAATCAGAAAGAGCGATTGGGCGCAACCAAGAAGTGGATCAACGTTATCTTTATTTTGCAACATCGTGTCCAAATTCTCAAAAAATGCGAAGCCTTGTCTAAAGTTATCACTGGCACCCAGTCGAGCTGAGTCTGTCGGCGATGCATCTTGTTCGTGTGATTTTGATTCATTGAGATCTGCATTTCGTTTCTTTTGATTAATTTGTATTGCTTTTGTGATTGTAGCGACGAGATCAATTCCTTTATCGTCATGTCCGCTATAGCTGGTCATCTGAGAAAGTACCTCAAAGTAGATCCACTCATTAAATAAAAGTTGTATGTTTTTCGGAAGGTATAGTCCATTGAGAGGGCCCAGAAGAGTATCACAATGATCCACCTTATCTTCATATTCGCACATTTTCTGCCATTCGTCATCAGTAACAAGCACAAGCTTTTTTTGAAGTTCTTTCTGGCGAGAGATATCCCGATTCTTCTGACGAATATAAGATGAATATTGTGTGATAGCACTGAGGACTTTTTGAATCATGCTCTTTGCACCTTTTAAATGTGCAATCCCGCTGGATGTATGAGTATCCCAGGACTCGCTCACTGCGAGGTTCAAACATGTGGCCAATGCAATGTCTGCAGGGAGAAGATCGTCGGATATGCTTCCATTTTCAAGCTTTGAAAGACCTGTAGCCAACTCAAGGATACATTTTTTCATGTAGAGGCAACCTTTGGCCCTCAAAGACAGACTTTGTCCGCGTAATCTAGAATTTCCGGCTAAGTGAAAAAGAGTCATTGCTGCGATGGAGTTGAATAAGTAAGAGTACTCAACAGCAAGAGGTAGGTATATGTTGCGCCATGGGTTTTCCGTCACTCCAGATTGAATAGACATGATCCTGCATGTATATGTAGAATAGAGGTACAAAATTTGCAGCTGCTCAGATGTTTTAAGCAAGCTATTGTTAAAGCTTGTGGAGATAATGGTTGTCGGAACGGCATCTTGTTTGATAAGCTCTCTCTCTACATTACTCAACAAAACACTGGACTCTTCGTTTTCGTCCTGCAATTTATTATAATTCTTTGAATTATCATGAGCAACCATAGGACTTTGAACGCTAAAATGATGAGTTGAAGCCGTCGAAAGATCAAGTGGGCTGAGTACTGATTCCGGCATAATCAGGCCAGGAGTTCCCAAAAGAGCCGAGTCCTTGGTTTGTTCTGGATTTGTGAAAACAAAATTGAAAAGAGCAGACAATGATGGTGTGAGATGGAGATCTGGAAACGCATTCCGAGCTGCAGGGGAGTCTACTAATCCCGGCAGATGCTGAAATCTATGTTGCATTTGCCATTCGCTTGGAGACTGCGAGATCTCTCTAATTTTCGGAGGAGACTGCATGCTTGTGATTGACGGAGAGCGTTGAAATTTGGCAAAGACAGGCGAGTGTTGCTGCTTATTTAAAAATTGAGTAGGCTGTGAAAGTGTTTGTTCAGAGACTGAACAAATCGATGATGGCTCGGCAGACACATTGCGTATTGAATCGACAGCAGCTTCAGCTAGAGACTGAAGTCCATTCATTGACCGGAATTCGTTGCGAAAAGTAGCGACATCTGATCCTGTTTGAGGGCTGGAAGCAGAGTAAGATCTTTGGAGAGAGTGTGGTGAGTGACTATTGATCACCTCATTCGAACTAAAGCTGCGCCTCATTTTCTTGCTCTCTATTACATTAATTTCCAGGTCAAAGTACGTCTCTGGATTAATCCCTTTTGCCAAGAGATCGTTCTCTAGTTGGATCATTTTGGTTGATTTTCCCAAGACAGACATAGACGCAAGTTCCAAGTGATCCTTTAGCAGAAGTTGATCTGTATGTATACTAGAGACATCCTGGGGCGTGTTGCTGCTTACAGAATGTCGTTGCGATACGCTAGTGTCCAGCCAAGGGGAAGAGTCTGAGCGAACACTGGACGAGTTGCTCATAGCTGTGGGTTTCATAGAAACAGACAGAGACGAAGAGCGAGTTCTTTTCTTTGCTAAGCCGTTGTGAGACTCAGCTTCGCCCGACTCCTTTCCCTCGTTGAAGGATCGCCACTTGAAGCGTGTAGCATAGCCACCACATTTGATTTTTTTCTTGACACAGTTGAGACAAGAGGGCTTTGTTTCGTCGCACTTTAACCGCCTGTTCTTACAGGTCAAGCATCCGCTGCGAGACTTTGACTTTGACTTTGTGCCAGGGTTTGGGTCACTTCTAGCCTGTTCCACAGATCCCACACCAGTTAGCAGGCTTGACACGGACAGACCCGGCATATGTGTCACGAATTTCAATATTGGGATGAAAGCTAGTTTTTATGGGTCGTGTCAGCGGAGACGAGTACAAAGTGCGGGGTGATGAGTCTTTGATGACGGTATTAGTGGTGGTAATAGTGGTAGTGGTAGTGGTAGTGGTAATAAGAGCAGGAGGTTCAAGTCCACTTGTGCTAGCTTCTGTTTCGGGATCAGTAAAGTGCCTCAATATTCAAGAGATGTATCAGTAGGCGAGCCGGGACTCCACTTACATTTCAGGGCACATATCGCTATTGTCCGCGTATCAGGACCCACTGGAGATAAGAGACCATGCGAGTAACCCGATTAGGCAACAAAGTCCCCAGTGGTGAATATGCAGAGCCAGAATGATCTGTATACAGGACGCCATGTTCGAGGCGGCCCTATCGAACACACACCCTCACCGGGCGCGCCAGTGGGCGGCTGGATCCGTCACCTTGGCAGCTCTCAGATAAAAATTCGCCAGTAGACCATGTCTAAGAATCCGTCGGCAATAAAAGTCGAGACGCACAGCGTATCGGACGTATCGCCGACGAAGTGCCCAAATTCCGACGACCAGCCGCTCATTGAATCGTAAAATTAGATGGTCCCAATCTGTAGCGGAACGTGGCGCCCGTAGTTCTCGCGACCAGGTCTGCGGTTGCCTTGGTCGCGTACCGCACCCACGGAAAACACGTGTATTTCATGATATCTTCGTCGACGCGAAGGTAGGTGACTTTTAGGCCCGAATAGGTGAACATGGGCATTTCAAAGGACACAGCGATCTCATGAGCGCTGTCTGCCACACTCTGTTGGAGTTGCGAGAACACGGAAGACGACGCGTTGTGCACGCCGTAGTACTTGTCCAATTCCAGGATGGTGGGATCTTCGGTGGCTGGATCTTCCCGGACGTCCTCATAGGGGGGAGTTTTGTTGGCTCGGTCATGGTTGGCGGGGCCCTGGGGCCCCCGAAGCAGTGCGGCAATTGTGTCTTCGGAAAGCAGATCACAGTCCGAGAGCGATACCTCAGCCATCAAGCGCACGGCATCTTTCGAGCCCGAAAGATCGCCTATGGCCCAGAGGATTTCCAGGGAGTCGACACTGAAACGCACCTCGCCGGCCTCGCACTTAAACCGGAAGTTGCCGCCGGAGGCGTCCAACGCAAAGAGCGCTGGGTTGACCGGGAGTCTTACCATGAGCTTGTTACAGTGGAGTTTCTTGCGGAAGTTCGTGCGCAAGGTGCACATGACCAGGAGTGTTCGCCGCGACGCGTTGACGCGGTACATGGGCAGTACCATGAGCAACGGCTTGGTACGCCGGCGCCGCTGCTGCTCAACGCTATAGGAGAACAAGCGGAACTCACCATCTGGAGGCGTGAAGTAAATGAGGTTTTCTTCATACACCCGCGAGAGTTCGACGCACAGGTGGAACTGCACGTTTGTGATGGGCACGCGCATGAGCTTCGGGCCCGGTCCAGGAGCCTGCAACGGCTGCAGGGAGTTCGCGTCGGAATCTGTTTCTGTTTCTTCCAGGCCGTTGCCCCCAGCGGCAGTATCCGCGGGCATCTGGTTCGCCGGACCCAACACGACGCGGTTCTCGTAGACATCGTCAAAGTCGTAGGCGCCGTCGTACTCTACCTGGGAGATGTACTTCTCATTGAGCCCCAATTTACACACGGGCATACCCGAGAGGTACGAGCGCACAACACACATGCCCGCAATCTTATTGGTGCGCACAGCGTGGGCCTCGAGGTCGTAGAGAAACTCACATTGCTCGACAATGTCGATGTAAATCTCGTTCTTGGGGTAGAAGATTCCCTTGGGCCTCCAGCTGATAGCCGATACCTGTGTACGCACGATCGAGCTGTTCACGTAGCTGGCGGTTGCATCGTTGACCACGTCCGTGCGGTTAGCACGGTTACGTGTTGACCTGACCGGCTGGGTTTTACTTTTGTTTTTCCGATTCTCCCGGGCCCCCGACCGCGATGACCAGCGCCGCAGCAGGTCCGAGTCCGAGTCTGGGGCCGAGTCTGAATCTGAGTCTGGGCCCGATGCCAAGGCGAATCCTGGCCGCAGGTCCAATTGGCTTGCGGCAGGGCCGCTACCGCTACCGCTGTCACCTGTGTGCACGTCCATTTTGATGTACTCCTTAAGGATGTTGAAGTCGGTGACCTGGGCGAAGCCGAAGTCGACGCACTCATCCAAAAGCTCAAACACGAGCGCGTAGTTGTCAACAATGGCGTCACGGCAAAAGGGCACGGGTGCCTGTGGCTGGGAATCGTGACCCGCGGCGCCTGGGACCGTGTGGAAGTAATGCGCCACGAGCAGCCTGAGGTGGCTAAGGAGCGAGACCACAAGCATCGCGTCGACGTTTCTGCGGGCCACCGCCAATAGAAGAATATCGTTTTCCGCCCAAAGTGACACGTACGAGATGCCCTGGTGACACATGAATGGCGTGCGCTGCCACGGCTCCTGGGCCTGGTACGCGGCTGCAAACGCCGCTACAACCCAGCTTTCGGTCGGAACATCAATATGGTAGCTGCGATGTAGAAGCACCTCGCAGCGCAGGTATTCGACGTCGCGCGCGGGCCAGTGACAAATGTAGATCCCGGATACCATCGCGGATGTATGAGTGCTCGTGTTTCAGAGAAGGTGGGAGGGGGGGAAGGAAAGAAAGACTTTGGGTGTGGATAGGTGGTTCTGGCTGGGTGCTTGGTACTATAGGCATTGGGGTAATACACGGTTTCTCGCACGGTGCGCGCGCACCGGGCCGCGCACTGGCCCATTCATACTGGCCTGGGGCCACTGAGGAGGTACGCAATTTAGATGCATGTAGCTGGCTATTTTTCTGGGGGCATTTATGGACGGTCGTGGGGAAGGTGAGGTAAGGAGGATGAGATCTGGATTTGGAATATAGGAGAACGCTTCGAAGTTTTTTTTTTTTTTTTTCTTATGCATATTCTGTCTTTGATTTTTGTTCTATTACTTGTGAGTTTCATTTGATTTATGATCAGTTGAAGATTTTGATCGGCTTGAGCCGGGGGCTGGCGCGGGCCTGGAGGTTTGGGCCGATGATAATATCTCTCTTCTCCAGGGCACGGGCATGGTCTCGATCTTGCTGGGCACCGGCCTGTTTGTGGGATACAGCACCGTGTTTGTAGAAATCCTCTAGACCCTTGCAAAAGAAAAAAAAAACCGAAAAAAAGAAAAAAAAAAACGAACAAAAAAGAAAAACAAAATAACGTTTTTTTTTTTTCAAAGACTCAATAGGGCCCCTGGCCGACGCGTTGACGCGTTGACGCGTTGACGCGGACGAAAGTCTCTTTCTGATAAAAAAGATGTGTTCGAGGACACCGCCGGTTCGAATATTATCGGCCGCGACTCCAGGCGCCTTCCTCGCATCGGTGCTTTGTTGGTAGCATTACTTCGAGGCGCCGTTGCAGTGTAGTCTCAAATGCCCGTGCGTCTGGCGTGGTGACAGCCGCCACTTTGCTTGCCGCAACTCGACTTGGCACCGCCGCTCCTGTAATACTGTGAAATTTGTTGCTTCACTGGCTGCTTGCCTCGTGTTTGTTGGTCAGCTCGATGCCCCTACCCATGTTGGTTAGCCCATCCACCCCGGCTGATGTATAAATCGTGACTCTTGTCGGAGTCACATGCGACCCAAAGGCTACCCCGGGAAATGCTGGGGTTCGAATGGGCCGGAAATACACGTATACAGTCACGACTGGCCCAGGCTTCCATGCACGAAGTGTCCACCAAACAGCCTTGTTTATGGCTTTTATTTTCTCTTCCGGAAACAGGCCAATGTAGACATCTTGTGAGTGAAGAGGGGGGGGTATCTGATCTGACGAGGCCCTCCTTTGCTTGTGGTCAGACGCCCTTTTTTTCGTGCTTGGTGCAGTTTCGTGCTTTGGAAAACACTCTGTTCCAAAACCTCCAAAACAAATGAGACCAGCATCTAGGATGGCTCTCCATGGACTAAAGGAATAAGATCTTCACACAAGTTTTTTTTTTTATTTTCTAAACAACTCTCACATCCTACTCTACTATGGCCATGATATCCAGATCCGGTATTTGGGCTTCTATTTGCAAGGAACACTTTCGATTCATAATATGTCCCCCCCCCCTCCGGCAATCTTGGCTACTTATCTTAAAAGGTCTGATACTGACCTCATTGAACTAGCTTGCATCGTTAAGCTGACAATCTTAAGGCTGGTCTTTAATGCACCTCCTTTCAAGATTTACATCGACTTGTCAAAAGAATAAACAGCAGGTGCGAACCCATCATAAGATGATCCAAATGCACTAAGACTTATGCTTACGTATTCCGAGTAAGTCGCCATGATCTTTGACCTAAACAGACATTTTCCCGGTCAAAATTATACTCTTATTTCCCGGCCAACATCTACACCAGTGCGAAACAGACCATCTTGAAATCAAGTAGCTTCCTATTCTCAGACACCAAGTCCATTTCTTTTAAATACCGGACACCTAGGGACTTTACTGAACATAACCTGAAAGAATTATTTTGGTAGTCTAGAACGAAACATCTTTGAAATAGAATCATTGACAAAGGATTCGGAAAGAATATTGCCGAAGCTGAAGGAACTATTTCCAATTAGCTCTCAGACCCATTTTTATGGAGATATGTACATCAATATACATATATTCCCTTGGCGGTTTCCTGAAACAACTTTATCTAAAAAAAATTCGTAGTGATTCTCAAAGCCCCGCTACTTTGATTATTTATTTCGAAACGAACTACAGATTTCGTTCCGTCAGACTCCTGATATGAGGCGGGCCAACTCATTTATCTCTTAAAAGCACGTTCTTTTCAAGCCTAGAGCACTTGTTGGCATTTTCTTCAGGATCCTACAATTAATACCCATAAATGCTTAAACATGAAACAATGTTGTCCGTATTGTCCAAGAAAGAACTCTGGATGACTCAACTTCAGTTTACATTTCCTCAATGTTTCGGGCAATGGTTCAGAAAGGAATACATGCGATGAATTTACTAGAGGAAAGTGTAAATCTGATTTTGAGCCGCAATTGATGAATGAAATATATGTAAGCAAGATCTCAAGGAGATAGTAAAGAATAAACCGTCCCAAAAACAGCAGTATTGTAGCCAACCATGCAGATCACGCGTGTGTTTAAACTAAGGGTGTGATTTGTCACGTCTCACACAAGGCTCAAAGTCTCGAACACCCACGAAAAAGCAATATGTACGAATTTTCCAAGTACACACCGAGCCAATTCAAGATAATGTACATCTTCAAAGAAAGATGAGATCAATTCATAAGATCGAGCCTGGGAGTAATAGGGTACTCCAGTCATATTTGCTTTCAACCTCGTCCTAAAAACGACGAACACATCTACCGAAAGATCTTTTTTGTGAATGAGAAGCATTTATATCAATTCTTCTACGCATGGAACACTTCAGCTCCATCGGTTGGCTTGTCACTCTGAAACATACCCATTTAACAACTATCACCAACGCAAGATTAGCCAAGAGCAGATTCAGAACAGCACAAGAAATTCTTATCCCCCTTGAATACTATTATGTGTGGTTTCATCGAATAAATAAATAATGAATTTCTTCTCCCCAAGACAATACTAATTACTAAATCATTTATTGCATTTCGTTCAACACCTCCGCTCGTAGATCCCATCTCTCCCACATGCAATTTGCTCGAGGTGATCTTGAACACAGGCCCCCGCGAAAGTTTCATAGGCATGAGGCATCTTTTATTTCGTCCGATTAATCTCCAATACATTCATTCCAACAGAAGCTTATGAAACTCAACATCCCGCTTGTGGCCAATACGGCAAAGGTTGTTCGTCAAGAACTCGAAGTCCTTTCAAAGGAAGCTTTAGAGAAGGAGGTAGTGACAATAAATAAAGTGCTTCCGAATCCACATTGGAAAGTGACCGATACTCCCGACAAGTCACAGTTGGAGGCTACATATACTCTAAAAAACTACCAACGAACATGGGAGTTTCTCAATTTGGTCGCTGCTAATGCACACAAACTTAGGCATCATCCAACAATCACCACCACATACAATAAAATACATATTGCGCTCACTACTCACGACGCGGGTAACAAGGTGACCTATTTAGATACAAAGTTGGCAACTGCTATACACAACTTATTTGCAAAAGATTTTACACAGCATACTCTGGCTTCTGCTGGCCCTATTCCAACATTCACCATGAACAGGGCATTCAAGATTATCGATGACTTGACAAAGAGAGAATGAGTTCTCTGGCCACAAGACAATGGAACATAACGTCCCTTCCAAGAAAAAATAAACAAATGCTGCTTTATGAATGCTATATCACTAATCACAATATCTCTTGTACATCACGGCTGGCGCGACAGAATGCATCTGCCACCTCTATCGCATCGTACGTACCTTGCAAACTCACCACTTCCGAGTATTCGTAATCCCAAATATCTTTCACAGTCTTCTTCTCAACCACTCGCCTATTCCCGTTAGGTCTTTTGGAGTTTCTACTTCTCTTGTGCTGGTCATTCTCCGTATCTAGCGTGCGCACGTATGTAACCTGAAATGGTGGTGTTCCCATGAATTTGAATGTAAGTTCAGACTTATCACCTTCATGAAGATTCTTGATAATGCTATCACCATGACTTATCTCCACCGATGGTAGTTCATATACACGTAGCTTTAATTGCTCGTATTTTTCTTCATGCTTGGTAAAATTAACTAGACATTGACCTGCAGATGAATCTTGAAGAGCAACGATCGCCAAGTCACCAGGTTTGGTCGCCAAGCGGGTGAATTCATGGTTCAGTTCCGCTTTGCGATTTTGATCATTGAATTTGTAAAAGACAACAAATGGTGAGACTCCGCTCATACTATAGGAAATCCGGTCTCCCACACAGTAATAATCCTTGTTTTCTTGTTTCTTAATGTTAGGCACTTCTGTTATAGAGATCACCACTCGATTATTATCCAGAAGGACCAGGCTTTTGCAGTGGGTTGCATCTGAAATAGTCTCGAATTTAATTTCATGTTCTCCAACAGAAAACTTTTCCAAATAAGACACTGGTAGACCTAGATCGGCGATGCTAATCACTGGCTCGCGAAGGTTTTGAATCACAAATGGTTGGGATTGGCCTTCTTTCTTATTAAGTATAGTTCCTTCTATCCTGTAAGGGGAGGCTCCCTCAAGAGATATCGGGATTCGAAGATCAAATTCATCCTTAATCTTTGTTTCACAGAGTTGAACAAACGATTTCTTTACACGCAATATTGGATGGGGTTTGACCTCATAAGACACAGCACTTGTTTTGTGTTTGTGTGCGAGCTTCAGCAATCTTTCTTTAGTGTATAAAGCATCCGAGACACCACTGAAATAAATTTGGTAAATACCTTCATGCAGCGAAGGCAATGGTATCATAACATCATTGTTATCAATCTCTAACTGTGAAGTTTTCAGTCGTCCACTTGGAAATTTAATTTCATAATTAACAATGAAAGGCTTCTTGCCTTCCAATTTAACAGCCACCTTTTCATGATCGCCTTGACAGAGGGGTTTTAATTTGAAGGAGCTAAGTCCATCCTGAGCTAAGAGTTTGTGGGTTTCAGGTACAACAGTAATATTTGGCTTTGCATGATGACGCAAAGTAAAGATATTGCCACGATTAATGACCTGACCAGGGCATCCAGCGTTGGCGAACGATTCAAGCTGATAAAAGCCCTCATCTCGTACGACCAACCCAGAATTTCCGTGCAAAGTGAAGTTCTTTGTATGTGTCAGATCGTAAAAGCTTGTCCACAGATAAATGATTTGATCTTCTGCTGAGAAACCGTAGCTAGATTTAATGGACAAAGGTATTTTAACAGTATCACCCTCTGCAATTATGGAGGCGCTTGAATCGGCAATTTCAACCAGTGGAACATCCTTTCTTGCTCTAATTCTGAAATCTTGCTGGTAGGGTAGTTCAGCGGTACAACCCAAACTGTCAATTACATCGCGCAAAACAACACGATATTCTCCCCCGTAGGCAAAATTGGAGACATTGAATACAACATGGTCATTATATTGCTTTCCATGTTTTTCTGATTGCAAGACATTTCCTGTTTTCATATCAACAATATCGTGGGTGAACGAAAATGGGAAGTGACCATCGAAGTATACCAGTACTTGTGCCTGCTGATCCTTGCATAAATTGATAGTTTTCACTTTAGTGTTTGCATCCTTGAAAAACCTGAATTGGGATCTCTTTTTGATGTACGTTGTGAATGTGTTTTCCGACTCAGAAACTGGCACAGGATATTTGTCATAGTACAAATCTTTCATGCTTTTGAAAACCAATATGTAATTCCCCTCTGTTTTCGGTTTAAACTCAAAATTGTAGTTTGACTTTAGTGATTTTTGCCTGTGGAGCTTTGAACCACGTTCATTCAATACAGGTTTGATGATCCCTGATAAGTTTTTGTATACTTGGTACAGAACTTCAAAAGGCGCGGTTCCATTGAAGTTGAGATCAAATTCGTAGCCAATAGTGCCAACGCATTTGTCAAAAATTGGCACGTCTCTGATTTTGAGAGATGGAATCGGTGGTCTCACAATGGCGACAGGTCTCGTATCGGGCTCACACAGACAAAATTTGTCTGAGCCAGAGTACAAAATATAGGAGCCAGGCTCGGATATCTGTAAGCCACGGGCAAGATCATCCTGGTTGCGGAACGTGAAATTGAGAGTCTTGGTGTTTCTAGACTGCAGTTCATCCTCGTGCAAAAGAGTCACTTCTATCGGAAAGTATGGTTTGCGCATACTTTCGATATAAAGGGTCTTCAGCAGATTCACAACGAGCTTCTGCGCAGGGTGCTTGTCGCGTAACACGAGAACAGGTGCCTCCTTGAGCTCGATGGGGAAGTTAACATCCCTGTCCTTTGACATATTATTGTAGAGACGGCGATTTCCACGAGCATCTGTTACAGATAAGACCTGAAACTCTAGTAGCCCAGGGGCTATGCTGTGGAAGCTTTGAGGAGTGCTCAAAATCTCCTGCTCAATGGCGTTTCGGGTTATTTCGCGACTGCGAAGCCACGAAGCGCCTGTTGCTGGTTCTGGGAGAGATTCTGCTATGGTTCTTTGGAAAGTAGTGATCTCATGCCCGTTTTGGTATGCGGCAAACTCTACAGTCAAGGGAAGCATGCCAAACGCAGACACCATAGGGACGGTCCACTCGACATCACCTATGTCTTTTTTGAAACACTTGTACCCTGAGTACGAGCTTTCTGGTCCAGGGTACAGGAGCCTAGCGAACGGGCAGTACCCGATGGAAAACTCACTCTTGTAAGTACGGATCACCATACCGTCGACGTCAAGTACGCGATGGATCTTATAGGTACCGGGCACGGAGATTTCTGCGTCGACATAAAATACGCGCTCATCGTTCGCAACGTACTGAGGCAACTTCGCGTACGCCGAATGGTCTCTTTGAGCCAACTTGCGAATATCCTTGCGCGAATAGTTGAGATACTCCACAGTATTATCAGGCGTGAGTCGCTGGAGCAGTATAGAGCCAACGGCACTGGTGGTGTTGAGCTCAATGGGAATCTGTATGCTACGGGGGAACGTATATGAGCCCAGGTCCGGGGACTCGAGGCACATATTGCCGAAGCCAAACGGGTTGAACATAGCCGAGGACTCTGGAAGGTACTGGATCGTGTACCTGCCTTTAAAGTGCGAGTTCATATCAACAGGCGCACTCGCAGGAACCGAGTCTCCTAGAATAGTGAGCTCCTTATGTCTGTTGAAGAGGTTCCAGAGCGGCACAAATGTGCTGGACAAGAAGGGCACCACGCTATTGCTGGTGAGTAAAAAGTTGACCAGATTGAACACGACTGTGAGGAGAGCCGTCGTGAGCGGCAGGAACGAGAGGAGAGGGACGTTTAATACAGGCAAGAGCCAAAGGAATACGCCGTCAATCAACGCGTACTTGAGCACGAATGTGAAGTTGTTTAGCGTTGTGAAACTCGCTGCTGCCGGAACAGCGGCAGCTCCCGCAGCTTCAGCGGCACTGGCAATGGCAAACGCGTCTGCCTTCACAAGCAAAATATCGTACACCTTCCAGCATTGGATTGCTGCAAAGATCAGCAAGACAAAAAGCCGTTGAGAAGCGTGATCCACTATGCGTTCGGGAATTAATGTTTCCCGGGGCGCCTCAAAAGACGTCTGGGGTGGACGTTTAGGGTGCGGGCGGTCCATGTGCGTATATAGAAGCACGATTTCAGGAGTGTGGATCCCGTGTATGTAAGGAAACGTGCTGTCGAATAGCACTATTGATGTGTTTTTTTTCGTGATGTTCGCTGCGCGCGACGGGTCTGGGTGCAAGTTCTCGGGATGGGATGAGTATCGGGTAGATATATATATATAGATAAATGTGCCTTTCGATACAAAATATTATATGAATAATGATCTGTTAGATCTGTACTTATATACTTGTGTGCTTATATATCTATTTACCCACAACCTGATACACTTCAACGCACATATAGATTTATATATATATATATATATACATATATACATGATATTCATTAACCCATATATACGTGAATATTCATAATCCCGTCTCCCACTTAAGCGCACGGTCCCTGTATCTCCATCCCTTCAACTTGCATTGCTTGAACTAATAAAGGATCTAGAATATTTACGGGGTATTTTGAACACTTCGCTTTTCAAATAAGGAACCACTCAGGTCGCTGACTCAAGGGAAAATGGACTCATGCTTCATTGTGACTTCTAACATTCTTAACTCTTTTTTCTCATATACAAGGCAGACCCGTATTAGGAACCCCGCATATCATCGAGAAACACCTCCTCGACTATTTGCTTCTGCTGGCTTTCCGTTCACGTACTCATGGCATCTTTAGTCACGGGCCCAAAATAAGCCCTGCACGACACCAGTATACCGAAACCGGCAGCGCGTGCTCAACTCTCATCCACGACCCACAGGCCGTGCTTCTTTACCTGAATAACCTTAATTACAGGCAAATCCCAGCCGAGGCCGCCGTCGCCAAGCGCGGCGCCGTAACGCGGCACGACATAGCACTCTCTCTTGGTGGCCGAAATTGTTTTCGGCCCGTACGGGTGGCCGAGCGGCTTTGAGTAGGTCACGAGCAGCGACGACTTGGCGACATTGGTGAGCTGGCGGCCCGAGAGATCGACCAATGGTCTCATGCGCAACTTGATGAGGCGGTCATCGCGCTGGCTCAGGCCTCGGTTGAGCGACTGGTACACCAAGTACTCTGGCGGCGCGGAGCCAGAGCTGCCAATGATGGAACCCGGGTGGATGTACACGTGGTCATCGACGTTAGCGTCGTACTGCACGACCAGGTGGATCGTCGAGTACGGCACGCTGATGATGCTGGCGCGCTTCGAAAGTCGAATAGTTTCATCGATAACATCGCTACGGACCGCAACCTGGTCAACAAAGCCAGACGCGATGATCTGTTTCATCGCCGAAAGCTGGTCCTTGGTGGGCACACCCAACTTTTTCTGCGTCCGGAGCATTGGCGAGCCAGCGAGCAGCGGCACATTTGTCTCGACAATATGCGCGATCTGCCGACGGAGCTTACCTATCTCCTCCATGACCTTAGGGCGAAGGAAGTGATCGGCCAAGAAACCCGGGTGCTTGGCCTTCGGCACGTGATCTAACGCACACACTGCTGAGAGGAGCTTGAACGCGTCGCTGCGCTCATCAAGTCCCGCAAACACTGCACGCGAGCGGTGGAACTGTGCACGAAGCCGGCGTTTCTTCTCGAGTTCTGCCTGTACCTCCTCGCCGTCGGAGTTCGTGAACGGACTCCGGCCTGCGCGAGAGTCTGAGTCTGCGTCTGAGTCGTCTTCATCTTTGTCGCTGCGCCGGGACGGGCGCAGGTGCTGGGGCTTTTCAGTGATGCCAACCTCCTGCTCGTCGATGAACGGGTCGCCTACCGAAAGCGCCGAGACAATAGCTACCACGTACGGCAAGCACCCGACCTGATTGCCCACAATCAAGATCTTGGCGTACCGTGGGCTCAAAGGAAAGTGTGCCATGGTGCGACCCAAGTCGGTGATGTGCTTGGAAGCGCTGTCTAAGGCGCCCAACGTGACCAAGAGTCGTTCCGCGGACGCGAGCGCGCCGCGGTCAGGCGGTGTTGGGAACGGGAAGTTGACGATTTGGTCAATACCCATGCTCTTCATCGTCAAGACAGTCGCCTCCACGGGCATGCGGAGGATCTCGGGCCGGCTGAACTGCTCGAAGTACTCCTCGTAGATGGCTGACGAGAACAAGCGGTAGCAGTGGCCGGGACCCGTGCGGCCCGCACGGCCCGCCCGCTGGTCGGCTGAAGCCTTTGACACCCAGTCGACTTCAAACAGCTGCACGCCCGTGTGCTCGTCAAACTTACGCTCCTTCAGGCGGCCGCAGTCGACGACGTATCGCACGCCAGGTATGGTTAATGACGTCTCGGCGACGTTAGTCGCCACAATGCAGAGCCGGCTTCCTGGTGGCGGCGCGTCAAACACCTTCATTTGCTGCAGCGTCGGGAGCAACGAGTAGAGCGGGAGCACGTAAAGCGGGTCGTCGTCACGCTGGTGCTCCTCACGCGGCTCGTCGAAGCCTTCCTCGTCTTCCGAGTCCGAGTTTGAGTCTGAGTCTGAGGTTGCGGTTGAATTCGAGCTCTTCTTGCTGGAGCCGCGCGCAGTTTCCTCGCGGCGCTCGCGCAACGCAATGTCTAAATCGACGTCCTCGGCCTCCATGGCCACGTTGGTGCTGGCCTCATAGCGGACACCATTGTTCTCGGCGTACTGCGGCAGCGCAGCCTTCGGAAAGGGAAACTCGCGGCGGAGCTTCTTGACGAGCCCGGTGATCTCGTGCTGGCCCGTGAGGAAGATGAGGATGCCGCCCGGAGGCAAGCGGCGGTGAATCTTACACGTCTTCTTAAACGCCTCGTCCAAATAGTCAAACTTGGTCTTTTTGTCAAAGTGCACCGCAACGGGGTACTGGCGAGCGTCAACCAGGAGCACGGGCGGCGGCGTAGCAAAGAGCTGCGTGTTCTCGGCAAAATCTGCCACACGCAACGTCGCGGACATTACCACCAACTTCAACGGCGAGCCGCGCGCCCGGCGCAACCGCACGATGCGACTCAACATGCCGATCAAGATATCCGTATTGATGTTGCGCTCGTGCGCCTCATCAATCACCACTGCCAGGTACTTTGTAAGCAAGAAATCATGCATCATTTCCCGGAGAAGCACACCGTCGGTCATGAACTTGAGCGCGGTGCCATCTGCGGTCCCCTCGTTGGTGACCGTCGCGTCGAACCGGATCTGGTAGCCCACACGCTTGCCGTGCACGGGGCCCAACTCCGCCGCAACACGCCCAGCCATCGATACCGCCGCGACTCGCCGCGGCTGCGTGACACCGATCATGCCGCGTGTTTCTGCCTGCTCCGCATGGCCGTACCCGGCCTCGTAGAGAAACTGCGGCACTTGGGTCGTCTTGCCGGACCCAGTCTCTCCACAGAGCACGATGCAGTCGTGATGATGTACCGCCTCCATTATACGGTGCTCCTCGCCAAATACGGGGAGCCGCATGCGCTGCTCCTGGATCTCGGGAGCCCGGGCCACGTTCACGTAGAAGGCGTGCCGCTTGAGACTGGCATCAATGTGTACTGCATCCTCATCATCCGAGAACACCGCGTCGTCGTGCACACCCTCGGCGTACTTAGCCTTGGTGTCCTGCTGGAGCTCGGGCATCACCATTTCCTGGTGTCCCTCGAGCGCGCGAACCTGCTGCTCGGCCCATTCTTTGAATGATGCAGCGGCCTTCGAGTGTTTGGGTTTGTTCTGTAGAAGCCTAGGAAGGTCTTCCTGATTCTCTTCCTCTTCTTCCTCTTCTTCTTCCTCTTCTTCTTCCTCTTCTTCTTCTTCTTCTTTTCTTTCCTGTTTTTGCTTAAACACACTCTGTTGAATATCATTGTCTAGATCGCTCAAGCCCTCAAACTCGGACTCCAGTCTCTCGGAATCCAGCCCCTCAGGCTCCGAATCCGTATTTGGCAGGTGCTCATCTGCACTGTCACTCAGCGCAAAGTCGTCTTCGTCCTCTGCGTGTGCCCGCTTCTTCTCCTCCTGCTCGATCCGCAAACGCCATGTGTACTTTTTCTTCCCCGCAGACCGCTCCACCTTCGGGAGATTCGCAAAGGCAAATCCCGCACCGGCACCACCGTTCTTCTGGGGCCGAAAATCCACAAAAGTCGAACGCGCCGCAGCCTCTTCTGACGCCTCTGCCGCGGGTTCTTCTGCCGCGACTGCTTCGCGAGCCACGGTCATGGCCGGCCCGTGCTCATCGTCCCACTCCTTAACTTCGCGCTCTTCGTAGAGAATGTCTCGTGTGCGCTCGTTGCCACGGCCCTGGCGCTCGAGCTCCAACGCTTCGATCATCTCCTCTTTGCGCGTCTGTCTGCCCTGGCCAAGCAACTTCAGCGGCGCCAACAACCGCGTGTCCATCTTTGTTCCCGCAAGTTTCTCAAGCAACACCTTCTTCTCTTCACGCTTGAGCTGGTGCTCGATATACTTATCCAAGCGCTTGCGCTTAGCGCGCGACATCTTCAGTTCCTTTTCGTTTTCTGAATATAGCGACTCCGCGAGCCGCCGCTTGCGTTCCTCACGCTCCTGTACCGACATGGGCTGCAAAATCTCTGCATTGGAGTCTGTGACAGTGTCGGCCAGTGCATTTTCGTGCCCATGCTCGTACCCGTGCTCGTGCCCAGAAGACTCCGCCATCTCGTCGCCCGTATTTTCTGCTGCCCGCGTGAACTGTTTGTTGCGGGCCCGCTTGAGCGCAGCCTGCTTAGCAAGCATGCCCAGCTGGGCCTTCTCGTTGAACCGCTTTCTGTACTTCCCCATATGTGTTTTGGTCGTAGCAGAGGCGCGAAATGTTTGGGGTGCGGCGATGAGTTTTGGGGGCCGCGATGGGTTTTTAGGCCCGCGATGGGTTTTTAGGGCCGCGATGAGTTTTGGGGGCCGCCCGCAATCTACATGGGGCGCGGCATAGAGACTAAATGGACGTGCCGGTTTTATTTCCGTTTTTAACGTTTCGTCCTTTTACATTCCATCCCCCGTCTGTTTTAGTTTTGTTTGCGGAAAGCAACATGACTCAACGGGACCTGCCTGATTCGTTTCTTCAAAGTTTGCTGCTGGCCGGATCTGGAAGAATTGTTTGCGGCGTGCCGTAGTCAAAAACTCTTCTGGCCCTATACCCGGGCCTCCGGGCCTTGCGCACTGAAGCTTGGGTCCGGGGGCTGTGGCGTAGAAACAATATTGCCATGTGAGAAGAAAGGAAAACAGCCATGCCACTAAATGAATAGTTCCATGAACCTCTCTGCCACCGGGTATCCCTTCACACATTCTTCCATCTCATTAACTATTTCGCAATGGATATATATGTATATGTATATGTATAGAAATATAGAAATAAAGATATTTATATTATAAATTCGAATCAAGTGAATCAACAAAGAAATACAATTATTTAGAAAATTAAGCAGGCGGGCCGTTCCTAAAGCCTGGCGCACGGTTCTTTTGGTAGGCCGCGCGGCGATGGCAGACAGGGCCGCGCGGCTTCTCCACACTAACCAGCCTCATACGTCACTCTCCTTCTCCAATATACAAGTGCCTTTCCATCAAGATGCCCGTCAAAGACCTTCTGAAGCAAAGTACGTAGTCATCCGCGAACACCCCTGGCTCTCTCTCCCGCAATATCCAGGCACGGCTCTTCCCTTGCCACGTTTTTGCTTTCCCAAAACCATCCCCATGGCCCACTAACCCGCAGTCATATACACCACACTCACGCTCAACTCCACAACGTTGTACGCCACGGAGAACAGCAAGTTGACGGCGCTCATCCCCAACCTCAACTGTCTGGAGCTTGTGTCGCTGGAGTTGGGACTTGTCAACGCGAGCAAAACGCTCATTGGTCTGTTGTCGGTCCTGACGGACCGCACCGTCACGAAACTGTCTCTCCTTCTCTACTTCATGAAGAAGCTGCTCCAAAACATGGACGGCGGCTTCGACTTAGTGACTGTCGTAGTACTTGCGCACCAAGAAGTCAACAAGACCTTGGTGCTCTCGGTGCTCAAGAAAATCATCGACAAGTATTTCGAGTTCCGCCGCGACTTGGCCGCAGAGTCCAGCGACATTAACGTTGCCCTGCTGAGCACTGCTGAGCACTTGGCAAAGGCAAAATTAGGCGAATTCAAGTTGTACATGAATCAGATTATTAAGTTCGAGGAGGTCCAGTACGACCTGAACCTGCGCTTATACAGCTACGGCGCCACAAGACAATCCCCCGACGGCGCCGTGGATTTGGGACCAGACTCAGAGATCATCACGCCCAACCAGCTTGTCTCCGCTAACGAGGAGGTCGAAGAAGTGCGCCTGTTGATGCTTGACAACATCAATAAGATCTTGGGGCGCGGCGATCGCATCGACAACTTAGTCGATCAGACAGAACGGCTCCAGGCATCGTCTCTGCTCTTGCGTAAGAACGCACTGGCCGTGAAACGGAAAATGTGGTTTAACAATGTCCGTTCTGTGGCGCTAGTTGCTGCAGTGGGTGCGTCATTCCTCTACTTGGTGCTCGGCTTGGAGTGCGGCTACCCATTATTCCTGGCTTGTTTTCACCAATGATGCTAGAAAAACCGTGCCTGTTTTTGGTGACGAGTTGATGCTCGATCCAGTCATTCAACATAACAGAGCGTCTCTGTTTACAAAACGAGACTAGCAGGATATATGTTTCGTTTCATTCCACGCCCGGGCATTGGTTTCGTTCTAGGGGTACATCTACCCGTGTAACGGTCCTATTTTTTCCTGGCTGCTCACTCCAACTCCCACTCAAAATTTGATAAGCCTTTCAGCTACAAACAATGTTGTCCTGGTATTCTTTGTTGGTCCTAGTATATATTTGGGTGCTTCATACCAGGCTTGAGCATCACCTCACATTCTCTCTGTCTCAAATTGGATGGTCGCTCTATTGAAAAGCAGGGCTATTTCATGCAAAGCCTTAAATCCGATGCAACTGAGGGGGGGTGGGGGTTGCGGGGAGCTTCGTTCTTAACTTTTAATGAGTCGTCGGGATTTCTAAACAAAGATGCTGATTTTGTGTACTGTTCTTCGTATGTGCATACCCTAACCTCTCGGTATATATGACTTAAACAACTAATTTTTTATGACATCTACAGACATATTTCGGTGCTTATAAATGGGTGGTTGACGTCATATTATTTGCAAAACTCATTGACCAATTTATTTAGAACCAATTATTTTGACTTACAACCTCTAACTTATAGTACTTCATTGCGAGATTTGACTTGGTCGACGGTACCTCTCAATATAAAGGAAAAGCTCCTTGCTGAAGCGGTTATTCTATTTTGCTCCAAAATAAAAACTGCGATGTTGAGGTTTTTTTACTTGATCTTTTTGATGACAATCATTTATTTCTAGAGATCAAGAACATTGCCTTGTGCATGTCCTATAATTTATTAGTCTCCTCTCACTTATACAAAGCGCAAGTGGTTTAGTGGTAAAATCCAACGTTGCCATCGTTGGGCCCCCGGTTCGATTCCGGGCTTGCGCATTTTTTAATATTTATAAAAATATCCACTTGTCATCTTTTTGGATACACAACACACGTGTTTAATTATCTAAATTTTTACTTCATGGCACAGTCTCTGTTTACATCAAGAGCTCATTGGTGCGTTTTGGGGGGGAAGATTAATGTGCTATTCTTTATCAAAAGGTGTAGCTACTTTCAGTAGAGAATACATTGATCATCCCAGCTAGAGCTACTTGCATGTGCATTGACTACGTGTGCTAAGACGGCGTACTCCATATTTAATTTATATATTGTGTTACTGGTTAGATTACTCGTCATCTGTATCCTGGGCCTCGTCTTCGTGACTTTTCTCATGCTTTTCCGGCTCTAGCTTACCTAATTCCTCCTCTTCCTGGCCTAAAAGGGCGATGGGGTTGGTGATCATCTCCTCGTCTTTGTCCTCGATTTCGCCCGGCAGAATCGTGGCATCCTCGTCTTTGTTATCGTTTTCGACGGCTTCTTCTTCATGGTCGTCAATATAGTCTTCCTCTTCATCCGTTTCCTCTCCTTCAGTTGCGGTTTTCAGCACTGTATTCGACAGGTTGTCTTTCATTTTCTTGGATGCAGGGCCGTCTTCAACTGCCGTTTCCGATGTTTCTGCCTTAAGTTTTTTCTTTGCCTCCCCGGACTCGAACGTACTCAACTTTTGTTTGATTTCGGTGGTAAACCCTGCCAAGTCCGCACGCTCCAAAGCGGCCAATATGTCCTGTGAGTTCACGTTTTTGCGACCCGCATCCCGAGAAAACTGTCGGGCATGGAATAGAATGTGCGACACGAACACGGTAGCAGATCTTTGCACTGCTATCAATGAGTCCTTGGTGAGGCCCATGTTATCTTGTCCGTTATCCGCGGTGTCATCGGAAGTGAGAATACTTTTAGCTAGTTTCTGAACTGTCGTCTTAGGAAACAAGATCTCGTCGATAGATACTAGCTCGACGTCTTTCAGGAGCTGTGTACTATCGCCGTACTTTCTCCATCCTTTTGGTGGCATACTGTGATATTTTGTGGAGGGTTGGGAGGTTGATAAATAAAGAAAATTGAGTTGATTGTTAGCCAGGGCCGCGCATATTATCTATGTTATTTAGCTTGCAGACAAGGTCAGGACGCGTCAGTCCAGATGGGCGTGGATTGGTACGATCACGATGAGGAATATTGAAAGAAACGTTACATTGAATTCTGTTGTGAATGAAATAAAAAATGGATAGGTATACAAGTTCTTGTGCTTATGTGGTAAAAGTGAAAATGTATGTATGTTTTAATGTGGTTTGATATGTGCCTTGTTCGCATTGGGTAGAAATAGTGCTCTGGTCTTTTTCAGATTCAAACCAGAACCAATGGCTGCGTGCAACATCTTGCATACATTCAGCCATTCCAAATTTGCTCCATTTAGATAACTGATGGTATTCGTATAAGCATGATATATCCTGAGAAATTAATTGGGGAATATTCAAGGGAAAGCGGTTTCTAGTACTTTCCCACAACGCGGCCCCCAATCGGATTGAGAAAATCGAATTCGAACCACGCCATCAAATTGATTGTTGTTTCAGCTCTCTTTAGCTACAGAGTATTTACAAGGATATCGTTGAGTTGTGCTATGAAACATTTTTACGACAATCAAAAAAACCACCTGCGTCATTTCGGTATATTTTTATCTTTTCCACGCGATCTGCCATAAGATCTTCTCCATCTCCCTGCGCATTCAAGGTACAACAGAATATGGACAGTGACACCCAATGTGAAGAATCATATTCCTCACAAACTATGACTTAGAAAAAGCCTGATTCTTTTGTGATTTTGTTCCTTTTGATTTTTTTTTTCATTTCTCTGTATACGGGGGCTGTCATTGTACGGCCAATCACCAAAAATGAGTCCACCAATACGCTCGGGGAGCTAAGAATGCTTGCGTGGGTAAATGAATGTAATTCTGCCACCAGACCAAAGTCTCTGCTAACATTTATTTGAGAAAAGAGAGTTCAAAGAATTCGAAAAATAACTTCTATTGTAAACAAAATCTTTTCGATTGTATGTTTACCATAAAACAGTTCAAGCAGTTGTTGCCAATTTAAGTAGGAATCGCAAAACGTAATTTTAAATTCCAAAGTGCCTTATTTGCGGGAAATCAACAATAATTAGCGGTTCTTAACAAACTTAAAAACCAAGAAAAAAAATGATAAAAAAGAAAACAAACAAGAAATGTAAGCATTTTTCGCATAAACACCTTTTATGTGTAATCAATTGGCTGTTCCGGTTCGAAATGAAAGTACTCAATGGTAATATGTTCAGACGCACGCTGGCAAGGCACCGCCAATATGACATGTCTCACTGATCTGCTGGAGCTATCGCGGTGCACGACACCACTTTGGTCCAACAAAAGAATCCCCACCCCACTTCACAACTACGGGATCTTTTCTTCTTTTTTTTTTTCGTTTTCATGCAAAAAGATAGCCTGGTCAATGCTACGGACTCTAAGCCGGCACAGCAACGAAGCCCGGCCGAGTACGGCCGGCTCGAGTGCCGTAATATCGGCACAGTGACATTTGGGGAACACGTCGTCGAGACTTGGTACGGAAATGGCGCGTATTTCCAAAACTTTGGTGACCACAAACTAGGTGTCGATCCCCAGATTCTGTACAACCGGCGCCGGGGCCATGTCCTGGTTGGGTCCGAGCTATGGGTGGATAATTTATACGTCTGCGACCTGTGTTTCAAGTATACTTTGGATGCTGAAGACATGGCAGTCCACGAGCACACATGTGCTCTCCAGATGCGTTTTCCTCCGCTCGGAAAACTCGTGTATGCCGACATGCGGCGACCATACGTCATCAAGAAAATCCGCGGCTTCCGCCATCCGCTATTCTGTCAGAACCTCGCTCTTTTCAGCAAGCTTTTCCTCGACGACAAACTGGTATTCTACAACGTCGAGGCGTTTGATTTCTACGTACTTTATGGTCACTCACCAGGTCAGACCGACTACAGCGCACATCTCAATCACCTCAAGCCATTGGGGTTCTTTTCGTCAGAGGTCAATTCCTACGAGTCTGACAACAATCTTGCTTGCATCTGCGTGTTTCCGCCGTTCCAAAGGCTCGGTCTCGGTAGCCTCTTGATCGAGTTCCTGTATGCTTTGGCTCATGTGACCCCGCACCAGCAGCTTCTGGGACCAGAGTATCCGCTTCTGCCCTTTGGCCGCCGCTTGTATCTTCGTTTCTGGGCCCGAAGGCTAGCTTTTGCCCTCACCGCCGAAATCCACGAGAAAGATAGCGTGACGCTCATGGACTTGGCCTACTTGACGGGCTTCCGTAAGGATGATGTGCTTCTTACTCTCGAATACATGGGTGTACTTTACAAAAACGGAAAAAACAGCGAGGCCACCCTTTTGTTTTCGCAAGCTATGGCTTGGTGTGATGAGAATGGTGTGGCTCCACGATCGCTTCAATGCATGCTTGACCCAGAGTGCGTGCTTATATGAGATTCTATGCTGGGGCTTCTTGTAAATTCTGCATGATTCTAGGGTCCTGCTGCGGGTTCTGTAGACAATCAGCACGTACGTATATCTGTCCCAGAGCTCATTATTGAACATGGTTTTGGTATTATTGAGGCGAACATAATGATACTAGCATGCCAAATGTGTCACCTTAACAATTTGACTGAAAAAAAAACATACCCTCACGACCGCAGAATGACATTGATGAACTCTCTTCTCATACATTAATGATCCAACGTCTTGGTTTTATTAAATTAGAGAATACTTAATCTCGAAAGGAACTGAAGTCACTCATTTCCAAAAAAGACTCTTATTGGAACCACGTTTAACACTAAAGACTGTGATTTGAGAACCAAATGTTAGACATAAGAAGTATATACTTCATACTCATGTGTTCTTGTTTCATTTTTTGATAAAAAAAACACACACATAAATCTCTAAGAATATTAGATCTGACATACACACACATACTTTTTTTCTCATGAAATACACAATAGTATTATGTTCGTGTTAGAATTTCAACATTTGCTGAGGTTTTATTTTATTGATATGTGCAGTCAGGGCTGGTTAAAGCTTTTCCAATCATCACTAATGGTATGGCAAAACTAATTCAAACCCGAGTCCTGAGTTTTTTTCTCTTTCTTGTCCAGCCAAGCGAGTGCTGATGCTTCCAAAATTCACACACACGTCATAACATTACATGATGCTGCAGTGGATGCACTAAAAAAACAAAAGAAATCATTTGAGCGGAAAGAATATAAGGAACTCACACTTACAGGTTCCAACACCAATATTTATGTTAACGACGATGCGCCAGTTGACTGTCCTGTAACGACAACTCAGTCACTGCCTGGAGACAGACAAGACTTGGACTCAGGTCTCGTGCTCGTTTGATTTTTGGTGTGACTGGGATCGAAACATTAAACGTGTCACATGACTTGTGTCAAAGATATATATGCATTTACTTGCTTGCGCATGTTCTAGAGGTCACGGACGAAAATATATTAAAAGTGCTCTTGAACGAGAGGTTTGCAGATTTTTGCTGTCCATTGGGCTAGACATTCTACATACATTGCTTCCAAAAATATCGATGAATACAGGACGCTATCTAAGGGGCTCTCTGGTTATTTGAAAGAATCATATAATCTTTGTCACAGTTGTTCTCTATGATTCGCCGCGGAACTTCAAGTAGGACATACTCATACTAGATGTATTGAGGGCGGCGCGTCTTCTGGTATAGTCAATGCGCGCTGCCCTACCCCAGATCATCGCAGTCTTCAACAGAAGTGCCTGGCATAGATTTGCCTTCAAAACACTCATTAATAGGACTGATAAATCACAATGACAAAGAAAAGATTTTTTAAGCCTAACGAACCAAGCAGCACTGCGTCCTCCGATCAGGCCGCACAAACCATTGACGCACTGATGTCTGTTTCAACCGGGCGCATTGATAGTGAAAATGGCATCAATGAAATATCGCTGAAAAATGGTGCATGTGCAGAACACAAAGTCAAACTCGAACCTAGGACTACTCAAACTCTGCTCTTTGTGGAAGAAGAAGATATTTATGAGGTTCCTGCTCCCACTACTGGCGCGTCTACGGAAGAGCCAACAGACTCCATTGAAGTTCCCGAAACTTTGATGACTAGCGATTCAATCCAACATGTAGAATTTTCTTCACCCTCAGAAAACGTACTACCGATAGCAATTGATCTTCTGCTGGATGTGGTATCAAACCAGGTGCCAGAGCATGAGCATGAACTTGAATTAGAACCGGAGCTTGGTCTGAGACCTTCAACAACCTTACAAGAGATGGGGTTCAACTTGTTCAAGAGCCAGATCGAGCCTATAATCGGGAATGCGTCTACCCAGGACTTCCACTATCTCTATAAAAAATATTTCAACCGGCCCAACTATATTCAGCAGGCGTCGAACGAGTACTTCAATGGGATCGACCGCGACGCGTCTATAAATGCATCTACTGTTTCTTCACATCTTAAGTCAAATAGTCAACACAGCCCTGTACCACAGGGAATAGCCCAGAGAACTGAAAAAGAAGAGCACATAAACACGCTTGTCACCAGGATGCACGCGCAACGCGAAATGGACATACGTGAACGTGAGGCCCGTTCATGGAAAAGATATATTGGCACGCTAGATGTTGAAGCCTGGGCCACGCGGCCGTATATGCGGCTGCTCGTATATCAACAGCCACTCGAAGTGAAGAGATTGAAGCCCAACAAAATCAAAAAGCTGCTGCTTGTCGCGGCCAAATTCGGCGACTCTGCCATTATTCGTTTGTACACCAAGTCCGACTCCCGAGAGATCGGCCGGCTTCCTGAAGACGTCACACGTATTCTTTCCCCATTGATGGACCTTAATCTTGCCAACTTCGAGGCTTTCGTCATTCTTGAAACCCGGGGTCGGCTCTCTATCGGCGACTCGTTCTACGTACAAATCCGGTGCTACCTCAACAACAATACATTTGCTGAGCACGTTCTGTACGACTCAAGTCAAGAATCAGATGAAAGCGCTGCAAAAAAGCGCAAGACCGCAAAACCGGGTTCATTTAACGCGTTGCTGGAAACAGAAGGCGAGACCGTGTTGCGGCTTAAGCAAAAGCTGATCTCGCGATTGTTCGAGAGACTCGGGATCACCAAAACAAATCCAAACGTAGACCTGGATATCGATGGCAATACCAACCAGGGGTCTACACCTAACCCAGAGCCACAAGCGAGCGAAGACCTAAGTTTGGATCAACTTAAGGAGTTCTACCTGTCCAATCAACAGTCCGCATATCTCGAAAACCTTCCTGAAACCACGACACCGCCCCCAGAAAACTTTTCTTTGCTGTTGAGAACATACCAGAAACATGGGTTAGCATGGATGCTCTCACGCGAACAGGAAATGGATCTAATCCAGGAGCTTTCTCGCACAGATACCGATAGTCTCTCCACCCAAAGAATGCAAACGATACGCCAGCAAGACGAGGGAATGATGAATCCACTCTGGAACGAGTATCGTTGGCCGCAAGAAAGATTTCCCGATGGTAGCGTCGTTCCATACGAGTCAATGTGTTTCTATGCCAATTTGTACAACGGTGAGTTTTCCTTACGCAAGCCCGTCGTGCATAACGTTCTCAAAGGAGGCATTTTGGCCGATGAAATGGGCCTTGGAAAAACCATCCTGACGTTAGCATTGGTGCACTCACTGCCTTACGATGTGAAGTCTGCGCCTGTTGGACCACGGCCTTACGCGTCGAAAACAACGCTTATTGTCGTGCCCATGTCCCTTCTCTCGCAGTGGAAGGCAGAGTTTGATCGCACAAACAATAACAGCAATCATCGGTGCCATATTTACTACGGCGACACAGTGCAAGCAGACCTTTCTTTCATGTTATGTGACCGCTCGGAAAACATTCCCATAGTGATTCTCACCACTTACGGCATGGTGCAGAATGAGTGGACACGACTCAACAAGATCCGCACCGACTCCGGCCGGCTTCCCTCGATAGGGCTTTATTCTGTCGAGTTCTTTCGGATTGTGCTTGATGAAGGACATACGATCCGCAATCGGACAACCAAAACAGCACGTTCAGTGCACGAATTGGAGCTGCGTCGCAAGTGGATATTGACCGGTACGCCGGTGGTTAACCGACTCGACGATATTTTCTCGCTCGTTAAGTTCTTGCGACTCGACCCGTGGAGCAACTTTTCGTACTGGAAGACATTTGTCACGCTACCATTTGAGCAGAAAAAGTTTAACCAGACCTTGGACGTGGTCAAGTCAATTCTCCAGCCGGTATTCTTGCGCAGAACCAAAAATATGAAGCAGAAGGATGGCACACCATTGGTACAACTTCCAGAGAAAGAGGTGGTGGTTGAGAAGCTCACGTTTTCGGAAAAGGAGCAGTTGTACTATGACTTCTTCAAGTCCAAGGCCCACCAGTCGTTTGCGGAGGGCATGAAAACAGGCGATTTACTCAGAAAATATACCCAGATCCTCACGCACATTCTCCGGCTCCGCCAGGTGTGTTGCCACCCTGACTTAATAGCGTCGAGTGAAGAGTTAGACGAGACGTGGGAAGAAGAGATCGCGGAGTACGAAAAGCCTATTGCGCCGCAAAAGTTTGAGCTGGAAACCGCAATGAAGCAGAGCATGTACGGTCTATACAATATGGTGCAAATCGACGACTCTGAGTGTTCCATCTGCACACTGGCGCCGATTGCTATGGGCGAGCTCACGGTGACCGAGTGTGGACATCAGTACTGCTTCCATTGCTTGATGGAGCATTTCCAATACCAGAATAACGAAGGCACCGTGCCCTTGTGCCCACAATGCAGGCGCCAGATATCAAAGTACCGATTGTTCAAGGTCACCCGGCGAGAAGTTTCAAAGAAAGAGGTGCGCTTCCACACCAAAGAGCCTGCAGATGACCCACACGCGTGCTTTCCGTTTCAGCTTTATCACTACAATCCTGACCGGTCGTCTGCCAAAATTCAGGCATTGGTGGGGCACCTCCGCGAACTCAAAGCTCAAAGCCCCGGCGAGCAGGTGGTTGTGTTTTCGCAGTTCTCTAGCTTTTTGGACTTGATCGAGAACGAGCTCAAAGGCTCGGACAGCCACAACCAAGAATTCTTAGTGTACAAATTCGACGGCCGCTTGAACATGAATGACCGGGAAAAGGTGTTGCAGAAGTTCTCGGTGCAGAACAGCCTGAACGACAGCCGCATCACGGTGTTATTGCTCAGTCTCAAGGCCGGTGGGGTCGGACTTAATTTGACCGTCGCACGGCGCGCATACATGATGGATCCGTGGTGGTCTCCCAGCATCGAAGACCAGGCAATTGACCGGGTGCACCGAATTGGTCAGGCAAAGAACGTGAAAGTCGTGCGTTTTATTGTGCGCAATTCCATTGAGGAAAAGATGCTTCGCATACAGGAGCGCAAGCGCAAGATGGGTGAGGCTGTCGAGGTCGAGGAAGATGAGCGTCGCAAGCAGCGCATCGAAGAAATCAAATTGTTGTTTGATGAGTGATTTCTTCGAGGCCAGCTTTATTTGCTGGTATTATTGGCTGCGAACCAGCTCCCATCATTCTCTCTCCTGCAGACACAGTACGAGACATGGGCGCGCACCAACTCGAACGGGCCAAAAAAAAAAAATAACAAGCTGCTCCATACCAACAGGATCTCTGGTGAGAAAAAAAAAAAGATGGTCATGCATAACAACCGTATGTTTCAATCCAGTCCCGGCGCATCAAGAAACGGCACCTGAAAAAGATAACCATCTCTCGCTGGGTGGTCTTCAAAGCGCCACCAGAATTTCTCCGAGTCCGCCGGAATACTAACCTTCAGATTTTGAGTCGCTACTACTGGACCTTGCCGCGGTCTACGTGAGCGCGGATCAGCACGCTTTGTTGAGCAAGCCCGTGGTTCCCACGGCCTTTCACGAGGCAAATCCTGAGGAAATCATGCGCTCGTACGAAGCATTCATAAGCAAAGATCCCGTCGCACCAATGGTATCCGTTGTTCTGAAGCTCGACGCACGTACCTATCACACGCCGTACGAGCTTTTCCACGATCTTCAGGTAACCTGCGGGGCCGAAATCGTGAAGCTCGGCGTCGGTAGCTCATTATACATGGAAATCGATAGGTTCTACCGTTTCTGTATTGAACTCTTGCTCCTGGAGATAACCTCCATGAGCCTCCACCTCTTTTCGGAAGAATCTTCGGATGACAGTGAGCTCTTGGAACTTTTCCGCGACGACTTCGCGCGTATCACGCTGCATCATTTTACGTCCAACGGCGAGTTCATCACCTACATCCACAAGTACACCGAGCCTGTGGTGCCAGCCTACCACAGCGCTTATGGCTCCCAATCGGAACCCGAGGCAAAGACTGTTGTACAGCCTCTCTTTTCTGGTTTGGTGGGAAAATCCGTGTTGGACACACGGAACACCGTTGTTCCAGAGCCTTGGATGTTGACAAAGGCCGTGGCCACGGACGCGGTGCTCCCCTGTACTAGCACCATCAAGTCTTTTAACAGTGTTTCATGTAAGATTCCACATCCGGCGCAAGCTTCCACGCAGATTTTGGACGGATTTTTTCATCCCAATTGGTACACCATCGAGGCACCGAAATGGTTGCAGTATAAACAGAAGACCTTGAAGCCGCCATTAAGCTCGACTTTGGTCAAGAACTGCGATGCCAACGAGTTGCGTGTGCATGAGAAAAGAAGCAATGTTGCGTCGTTCGGGCCAGCGATTGATCTGCGCGACTCGGTATTAAGCGAGGACCTCAAGCTGCGGATCTGGTTTAGCAACATTGGGAGAAAACAGATGGAAGAAATCACGAGCAACATCCCCAGCACTTCAGAAGAGACGCCCGAGCCGACTGCTGAAGAGGGAAGCAATTTGAGTTCGGTGGAAGCAGAAGAGTCTGGTGAAGAGGACATGACTGTGGACACTGAGAAACCCAAGGCGGTTGTGGGAACTGGCGAGATCAAGCTCGAGAACCTCGTGCAGTTCGTGCCGGAGGCTGAAGCATCGCTTGACCAACTTAAGGAAGAGAAAGAACGGATCGCCAAGTCGCCGCACGAAATCCAAAAGGTGATTTCGTTGAATTTGTTGAAGCTCAACAAGTTGCGCCAGGAGCGGTACCTACACAGCACGTCCCCTGCTACGCCGTCTGTGGTTGAGACGCTACTCTACAAGAAGGTGTTGAAGCTTTTAGTGTTGTTGGCGAGTTCTGGGCTTGCGGATCAGCAGCAGCTTAATATCCAATTAAGCAAAAAGATTCCTGTTCTCATAAACGACTACCTGGGTGTGTTACCCGGGCCGATTTCTGCGAAGCCCACTGCTGCGAGCAAGAGTGGGCGGTTAATGGGAATTAAAGGGCCCCACAAGAAAAAGGGCCGGTTTTTGTGATGAATCTGTATACTAGTGAAAAAAAGCGTCGATATCGACAATTGTATTTGGATAAGTGTATTTGCAGGGCGGCATGTTACAAAAGCATGCCGAAAGGTACAGCAGACCTAGAGTTCGACGCCAGTCGAGTAGAGGTAGACCAAGTATATGTTCAAGAACGTGATGATGATCCAGGTAGTGCCCGCAATGACATTGAGCCAAAAGCCGTTTTCAAACGTGTGCACGCGAAGGCTCCCCGGCACCTCTGGTCCCGAAGTGTGATAGTAGCTCCTTGCGACCTCGGGCGTTATCAATGAGGACGTCTCGTTCGGATCAGTCAGCGTCAACGTGGGATCACGCAACTCATGAACGGTCATGAACTTGCGTGTGGCGGTGAAGTATATAAGCGGCGCACTCACCACGGGAAGGATGAAGCTGAGCACGACCTGAGACAAGTTCATGATCGTGGAGACCCCCTCGCGGCCCAAAACAGCAATAAAAATAACCACGGGCACGATTGCGAGCACGCGTGTGACGAGACGGCGGACCCAGGGTCGGAAGGACCAGTTGATGAAACCCTCTGAAACGATCTGGCCGGCGATCGTGCACACAATTCCTGCGCTCTGGCCAGAGAATAACATCGACAAGGCAAATACAAGCCCGGCCGCAGGCGAGATGTAGTGCGCGAGCAACTCATAAATGGACAAAAGATCGGCGTTTCCGGTGTCAGGTTTGCCGTGCAACGTGGCGCCGGCTACAATCAAGATGGCAGCATTAACAAACACGGCAATAAGGAAGAGCGAAAGCATTAACTCTGCGTATGAGAATGTCAAGCAATTTTTGATTGCTGCATACGACGGCTTGTACTTGCGAGCAAGCAGCGTGCCGTCTGAAAACTGGCGAAGCTTACTGTGCGTCAACAGGGGCATGACTTCGGAAGATGGGGTTTCAGGAGAAGCATCGTGTACAGAGACATTGTTGTTGTTGTTGTTGTTGTTGTTGTTGTTGTTGTCTTCATCGTCGTATGCGATGGCACTGTTGACGTAACCATGCTTCACGTCGTAGTCCTTCAAACGTGACTGCACGATGGAGGAGCCGAGGAAGAGCGAATGGGGCATTACAGTGCTGCCAACAATGCCACACGTGAGAAATAGGGCGTTCAGCTCCCTAAAAATGACACCATCTAAGGGCAAAAATCCCCGGAATATCTCGCGGACACTGCCAGGTGCAAAGTCGACGCTGAAAAGCTCCCAGGCGAAGCACACGCACGTGGCAGCCACCAAACAGGTGACTGCGATCTCGAAGAGCCGAGTCTGGCGCATGGTGCCATCCTTATGGTAGGCCAAAAGCACACAGAGCACGTCCAAGACGGTAATGAATGTGCCGGCAATAAGCGGCACGCCAAAGAGAATCTCGAGCGCGATGGCAGTTCCGACAACCTCGGCCAAGTCGGTTGCCACAATGGCAAACTCCGCGCACACGTACAAGAGTAAATTAAGCCACCAGGGAAACGACAAGCGACACATCTCCGCCAAGTCCAAGCCGGTCACAGACCCGAGCTTTACACAGAGACACTGAAGAATCACCGCAAACACGTTACTGGCAAACACAACCACGAGAAGCGAGTACTTGAAATCGGCGCCCAGCGCCACAGCCGTCAGGTAGTTGCCGGGATCCATATATGCCACCGACACCATGATACCGGGGCCTATGAACAGA
This sequence comes from Metschnikowia krissii, assembly GCA_030561945.1. NCBI lineage: Eukaryota > Fungi > Ascomycota > Pichiomycetes > Serinales > Metschnikowiaceae > Metschnikowia > Metschnikowia krissii. The sequence continues at coordinate 66,514 of JAKTYP010000091.1, forward strand.
GCGTACTTGCGAAGCACTTGCGTGCTTCGGCGCCACATACCACGGTCGGTGTTTTGAGAAGATAGCCAGCGGCCCATAATGCAATTTGTGGGTACGGCGGTGGTGCCTGGGGTGGGGAGGTTCTTCAGTGAAGGTATATGGCGAAATTATTTTTATTAAGTGCGGTTTTCTGTGAGGTTATTGGGAGAGGATAGGCGAGACTACAGGCGGTGGGGCGCCGCGCTCCCTGTCCTGTCCGCCACTGGGCCAGTGCAACCACATTGTAATCTGAAGCTGACGGGAAAAAAAAAATGCCGAAAAATGAATGAGCAAACGGCGAGAGAAAAATAAAAATTAAAAAAATTAAAAAAAAACACAGGTATGGAAGAACAAACCACTACCCTGTGTGTTTTGGGATCTTTGGTCAGGCAACCAAGTCGATAGCCCGCCTGAGACTAGAGGTGACCAGGTGAGCCTTCTTACATTGATATCTTGGCCCTGCAGTAGGGCCGATTCTTGCTGCGGGCCCTGTGGGGGGCCGCGCCATGCAACGATGTTTGGGAAGGTATCTATTTTTGAACGACCTAGAGAAGCCTTTTAAATTGCCTCCTCGAAACCACCTTCTGAAACGCCTCCCGATCCACCATCTCGGAAGATCATATAAGAAAAATCTTGTGAGCCCCTTACAGGCCTTACAGGTTATCTAAAAAACGACGGAGCGTTTGGTCGTTCTATTTACAGGGCCAGAAATGGTCAGGCAAGAATCCCGCCCATGCTCATGATTGGCTGGCCGGTCAAACAGTCTCACCAGGCTTGCGGCAAAATGGCTGCGAACCGTCGGCGCCCTATGCACCTTGATGGCCCTTTTGCCGCAACATGCCTTTTCTTCTTCCCGCATACAATAACCACAAGATTATGGTTTTCGCTCACTAAATAAAGCTCAAACTGCGTCTGTCAAATCCACTTGCCATTCCAAACGGTATATAAGAAGTAGGTGTACTAAAGAAACTCGTCCAACAGCGTCAAAGGCCAAGCGTGCCTTTTTTTATGTAAATACTCTTGTGATCCTCTTTTGGTTGCGGCCATACCACGAAGAAAACACTGTTTCCCGTCCGATCAACGTTAGTTAAGCTTCGTAGGGCCACACTGAGTAGTGTAGTGGGAGACCATATGCGAAATTGTGGTGCTGCAATCTTCTTTTTTTTTCATCCTGTTTCGGTTTGTTTGTTGTCACCCCCCCCCAGCTTCCTCCCATCAAGCCCTATTCATGAGATATACTCTTTCTGCAACAACATCTACTTCTGTATATCCCAACCTACATGGGAGAGCCAGACAATACAAATAAGAAAGGGCACGCGGGCCTCATGCGCCGCCAAATACGGTCGTAACGGAAAAGAGCAAAATAAAAATAGACAGTGATGGTTCAATGGACCTATATTCCCTATGGGGTCCGGAATGTCACAAACAAAAAAAATACCCACCCGTGACCTTCTCGACGTCTTGACTCTTGCCTCGTATTTGGGCATGCGTAGTATTTGGTGCGACTGCACACAGTGGGGATCCTCTGGCCCTTGTTCTCCCGTAACTTCCACAAACCACTCTTGCTGTTGCCAAAAAAAAAAAGAAAAAGAAAAAGAAAAAGAAAAAACCGCTCGATAATTTTCAAATCATATAGGTTATATCCTTATCCTTATAGACGGTCCCAGCAACAGCTGGGGCGCGACTAGTGCCAACACTAGTTCCGCCACGGCCCCAGATTCAGTCACGTGACAAGAAGATATCTTGCTCGTTCCCCAATCAACCCTTTCCAACCTTGCCCTAGGAATTATGTTCCCTCTGCTTTTACGGCCACGGCTAGTACGCGCTGTCCTCGCAAAACATGACATCGGCTATTGGCACGCAAGGCCAAATTCTCAATACGCTTTTTGGCTCAGGCATTACTCTTACGCCAGTGATGGGTCACTCCCAGATACCTTGCGCAAGTATGAACGGCGGTTTCCCCAGGACTCAGTGACGTGCTCCAACATCGACACTTATTTGCAGCTCCGGCGTGACGAGACACATACAAACAACATTTTGGTGGGTATCATTTACGAGGACGCAGCGGTGCGCAGCTCACTGAAACTTGTGGACGTGCTTCTTGCAGACCCGCTTGCTGGTGACAGCAAGGCCTGGTTCCGTGGTTTACAGAGGCGTGCTGCTGAAGAGAACAATATCTTCGTGCATAGAAACAACCATATGCCGCTGATTCTTCCTGAAGCGTTTGCGCGCCGGCTGCACTTGTATAGCACGGCCCTGCCGATCTTGGATGCCGACACCCGGCCGCGGTTTCCCCAGGCGTTGCCGCCGCTGGAAACCGCGCCCAACTATATTGAGCTCATTGAAATCAACAGGCCACAAGACGTGCATAATCTTGCGGATGTGTGCCTGTTTTATGTGCACGTGACGGGTAGCTTGGGGTCCTTGGAACACTTGCCCAGCTACGTGCACAAGAAAATCATTCTCACTGTCGTAGATAACGACGAGTTCACGCCGCGGTCGCTCGAGACGACCCCTGTCTCCTTTTCTACAGCAAAGAAGACGCACCACGTGCTCAAGGTCAATAGCCGTGTGCTCGCTCTCGGAATCGAGGCGTTCTACCAGCACGACACCAAAGCTGCTACCGAGTACTTTGAGAGCATCCAAGCTAGCAACGTTCTTGAGGTTGCTAAACTCCTTGCCGTTTATACGCGCACAGAGACATTGCGTCAGTGGATCCGCGAACTCATAAAGCTGGAGATTGCTGGCGGTCAGCTCACAGAATCACAGATCCAGGTCATCTACGACGACTTGCGCGTCCATCAACTCGTACGCGGTAGTCGTGAAATGCATGCTGAGCTCCAATTAACGTTTATCCCGGAAACAGAAGCGTTTTTCCGCCATAAGCTCCCGTGGTATATTCTCTATCTCAAGAACGACAACGTCGAGTACATGCTCAAGGATTTCTTTGGTTCTCACTTCATGACCAAGAGCATTGACAGCTACAACTACCTCCGTGGGCAGTTTGTTGCCCGGCTCCAGGAGCAGAAGTACGCCAACTACTCGGAAAAAGACCGCTGCCAACTTGACAACCCGCTCCAGAAGTACAAATCCAACCTCATCCACACACGCGTGCCCCAAGAGGTTCAACTGGTTGTATATGGCTCGCTCGTATCAGCTTTTGTTTACTACCAGCTCCCTCTTTCAGTGCTTTCTTATGCAGGATATATGTGGGTGGATCTTGGGGCCCAGAATGCCTGTGCTATTGCGGCATTGGGCTGGGTGTTAGGATTCAACCACGTATCCAAGGTGTGGCACGATTTCACGCGGTCCTGGCTCAAGCTGCTCTTTGACGAAGTCAGGTTGGTCATTTCTAAGGAGTGCATGGAAGAGGGGTTGATGAAGGAGCTCAACACCAAGTTTGCAGACGCAAAAGACTTGGCTGTAGTTAAACAGCATATGCTAGCAGTTTTGGAGAACTCCTCGGAGAAAGAGTGATGGCATTGACCGTACAGCTACTTGCGTCCCTGAATCCCATCCGTACCACTGTGTGTCAGCCTCAAACGTGTACGGCCCTGACCGCCGTCTCTATAAGTGCCATGATTGCTGCTGTCTGCATTGCTGACACTAAAGGTACCAAACATGTGTGCGCTATTATTTCTATATAATGGCATGATGTGGTAAGGAAATGAAGGCGGTGCTGTTAGCCTGCCATATTTTATGTAAATAGCGCAACTCGTAACGAGACAGACAATGTAAGTTGCCATACTCTCCGCAAACTTCATTAACTTTCAACATTGGGGTTGCATGCACAGTAAAGTCTCAGGTTAATAAATAAAAAAGTAATACTCAATGGCTGAAGAGTCGAATAATTATGAGGGAAAAGAATGCTCTCTCGGCCCATAGCATACATGACACGAAGGCACTAATAGCTCGTGTTACCTGTTAAGCAATGGTATATGGCTCACATCCATTATCAAATAAATGACCCGTGCAATGAGTCAATGAAGAAATCAAGCACCCGAGCGAGCCTGTGTTTCAAATAAAAGCTCCTAAATTTCTCAAAGAGACGGAGAAGAATTGGCAGACCTATCCTTGAGCTTGAATTCCAAACGCTCAAACTCTTTATTTGCGATCTCTTCTTCTGGATCGAGAATTTGGACAACCTCACTCACCTCCTCGATGTAGTGTTTGAGCATTGCTTCAATACCACCCTTCAACGTGTCTTCGCTCGAAGAGCATGACTTGCATGCACCCTGGAGCTTCAAGAAGACAGTACCTGTTTCTTCGTCAAACGCCTTATACTCAATATCACCACCATCATCTTGGATGGCCGGTCTAATTCTGGTGTCGATTAATTCTTTAATCATGGATATGATTTCGGAGTCGTTTTCAGATGCAGAGAGAGAATCCGCCTGCTGTAAAAGCTCCTTGGTTATTACAGGTTCGGCTTTCAGCGTCAAGAACTCATCTAACACATTCACAACTTCGGGTCTCAAGTGAGCCCAGTTCACGTAATCTTGCTTGTTAACCGTGATGAAGTCACTTCCGATCATTAGCGACTTGACTCCCGAAAGTCGAAAAAGCTTGAGCGCCAAGGGCGAGTGCACGGCCTGGAGCGTCGACGAAAACTCGTAAGTCTTGTTGCCTGCGGGGGAAACTTCCACAGGTGACTCGAACTTCAATGCATTGGCATTGGGAGTGGGATATGTTTTAAACGAAAGAAACCTGGCGTTGGCACCAGCACGGAAGTATGCAAACGCCTGTCCACCAACTAAGCGATAGTTGGTTGAAATCATTTTCTAGTGTTTATTTGTATGCTTGTCTTCCTTGTTGTTGTACGTATTGGTATGATGATCTTGCGTTCTATGGGTATGAGCACAACGGAAGATATGAGGTTCGTACTTTTGGGATATTACCAGCTTTCAATGTAGGTTCCAATTGAGTGGTGGACAAGCAAAATTAAAAGCGTTCCGGTTCTCGATGTACAGAAATACTTTCTTGACGTGAGGTGTGAAAAAAAAAAGTGGTTCGTACTTGTAGACACTTGTTCGGGTGCAGAACAGTGAAGAAGGATCACAAAAAACTCCGATCTTCGCATCCGATTTTTGCATAAACGGGGCCCGACCCCACATCACGTGACTGGGCATGCCATGCCCGCTGAGTAAGCTGGTCTTTTCAATTGGACCCCCGAAAAAGTTTGTTGGTCTGTGTGATTTTTTAGATGTTCGTAGTTTTAGGGACATTTTACTGGTTAACATGGTAGCCTAAGTCTAAAGCTATTTAATAATATACTCTACTCCCCCGCCTCACCCTGCCTCCCGAATAACACGTGATGTTGATGTTAATGACTTCGAGTTTCCTCCATGATCTTTTTGATTCTGACCCGTGCATCATCATAAATGAGCCAGAAAATTTAGTCTTATTTTTTATTTTTTATTTTTTATTTTTTATTTTTATATCAGAAGCATTGATAGCGAATTGGTACATGGCTTGTTGTCTAGTTGATATCAAAGCTCCAATCGCTTATAAAGCAAGTGAGATTTTGATACGAGTCTAGGCCTGGTACATTTTAAGTATTTGGGACATTTGACTGGTGGTAAGGAAGGATTTTTTTAGAGTGTGCGAGAGTTCGAGGTGTCTTTTTTGTTTTCCTGATCACCATTTGCGAGCCTAACCATGTAGCTGTCTAGATATGAAAACTGTGTTGCAGACATTGACTTGATTATGCAAATTTTATTATGACTTCTTAAAGAAGAACAAATGATCTAACTTCTGGATATAATGCCGATGTTTCTAAACAAGAGAATTTTTTTTTTAATGGATGCATTCCCCCAATGGATTTCTGTGGCTTCCCATGAGCCAAAAGGCTCGGTCTTAGTAACGACTTATAAGTCCGAGGAGAAGTTTATCATCATCAGCCCGAGGCTTCGCAGTGCATCATTATCGCACCATCTTGCCTGAAATATATATTTGTGCGGCACCAGCCTGAAGTTCCCATGAAAGCATAATATCCTGGTGGCAATATCCTTTCATCTTACATGCTTAGACCTGATTGTAATTTAACATCTTTCGATGTAGAGCGACTTGCAATTGTAATGACAAAAGAACTCACTAGCGACAATCATATGCTTCTCATTAGACTTCGTTTCTTTAAAAAAAATACATTGCGAAAATTGGCACGTGGCTTTTGTCTTAAATAAGCTATTACATAAGATGCAGACTACGGCGTGCCAATACCCCCTTATTGAAGATGGGCATTTGGTGTTTTTTAGTCAGATATGGCCAAAATTCACCCATTCATATTTGTGTTAGTTTCAACAGCTGGTTTATATTATTCAGTCCATCAACTGATCTATAACTTGATTTTTGAGTATCGAAACAAATGAGCCTAGCCTACGTTAGATTGTGGCTTATCGCATTTTGACCATAACCTCTTGGGCTTGAATGTAGTGACCCCGGTAATTTTTATGTGAAACTAGGATGCATCGGACTATGGTGCAAGCCACCATAAGTCATGAACATATATGGATAAATTTTCAGGCGTATTTAGGAAGGTACAGCTGATGTTATCGTCGTGGATTTGGCATTTCACATTCAACTTATTATTGTAAAGATTATAGTAACCCGAACTAACGAGATGAGTGCGACGCTAGGATAAAGATATCATTTGGTTTTTGTTCACGTATAACTCATGGAGAAATGTTCAAAAACAAAATTTCTAGTAATGGTGACCTAAATTTCGGGCTTAACGGCACGTAAACTTTAATGCCAAGATAGAGGCAGTATTTTTGTGTTGAAGGGATGGGCGCATTGGGATCTAATAATTATACACCAAGAAATTTGGCGCTACAACAAGGCGCAAATTTTTGTGTTTTGGTCACAAGACTGATTGCCCACAACAGGATTCTAATTTACGCACCTTATTGAACTTTCGAAATATCGGAAGTCCGGAAATTACCTCAGAGGAAACTCTATGCGGGCTCGTGTCATACATAAGGGATAATTCAAAATCACATCTGTATTATATGCAAGCAAACTGCCCATGGGCTTCACAACCTCACCAGTCTGTCGTTCACCTGTTTCACCACAAGGTATATTTATTATATATTCTATATCAATTACATACCAATCTTTGTATTCGTGATGTATCGTTCAAAACAGACTTTTTTGTTTTAACATATGAAATTGATCCTCTTAAATGTAAGTTTCCATGTACTCACTCTATCTATGAGTACTGCGCAATTTATCATATTTGTAAGGAGCCCGTCATAGCTTTGAAAATACATAATTGCCTATCCTTGTTAGTAAATTCACACCAGTCCTACTTGATTCCAAAAGATACCATTAGATGCCTATTTACCAGCTAGCTCCATACCTAACATATTCTTTCTTTTTCTGTTCTCATATTTCTCAATGTCCTCTTCCCGTTTCTGTTTTATGCTTCCATTTTTTCTGTGTTTTTTTCTGTTCCTTTTTTTTCAAAGTCATCTTTAGACGTACTCTCCTATGAGAGACGCCAAAGCCGAAAAATGACAAATAATATACACGCCAGTTAGTAACTTTTCCCTTGCGCGTATCGATATGACACAAGCCATAATAATACAGAAATATGAGTTCCGTGGATTGTGACACATGGCGGAATATTAGAAAATTATTCATCTGATATTTGATGAGACTACGGAACGGCACACGAGGCTAGCGGGCCGATCTAATAATTGCCTCCTTCAAAGAGTGTGCATAAACGAGAAATGTCCTGGACGCGATAGGAGGCCATACGCATAAACCCACGTGTTCCGCGCCCCCGTGCCCCGGAAAGACTGATTATTTTTTTCCAATCTGGCGCGCATTAGCCGCCTACTCCCGTGACGTCAATCTGAGATACTTTTTTTTTACTTCCCCAGTCTTTCGAACTATCCAGCTATAACCCCAAGACAGCCAACCCACACAACCTAGGATATCATACACTGAATAATCACCACTCAGAACTTGGATAATAAATTTCTCGGTACAAGTATCATGCGACTGGTCTCACCACGTAAAAAACAAACAATCGCCCCAACCAATAAATGTCCCCTTACAGGCCGGGGCTGTGGACCAGCGTATGATGAGGCCGCCAAGAAAGACGCATCGAGGGCGCGCGCCAAGTAATACGGTACTTATATACAGAACGTGTTCGATTCTTTTGCACCCACGTTGTATCTATAGAGGATCAACAAGAAAATCGCCTGCTGCAATTTATCCTTGAGCTCTTACGACCTCATGCCGCCCGCGAAAAAAACACTGCATACGGGCCGCAGACCCGTGGCCTAATAAACCTGGCTCCAATTAATTAGCGTGCCTCCAAAGACAAGACCCACCAAGGTTCGGGCGCCCCGGTTTAAATAGAGACCATTGTCCGCTGAAATTCCGCCTCATTTGAAGCGTTTCAGTAGAACAATTTACTCTCCAAGACCCGAATAACCCAATCACACTAGCTGCTCAAAACACAACGCGCTTACAACTATGGCGACGTTTCATCAGTTCGACTATATATTTGCCATTGCGGTCATCTTCGCCTTTTTGGACGCGTTCGGTATTGGTGCCAACGATGTGGCCAATTCGTTTTCCTCATCCATCTCATCGAGAGCCTTGAAATACTGGCAGGCAATGATATTGGCTGCCATAATGGAGTTCTTGGGTGCGGTGTTGGTGGGTGCCCGAGTCTCCGACACCATCCGCAAAAAGATCATCATTACCGACACCTTCGAAAATGAATCCACCGTGCTTATGTTGGCTATGGCCATGGCATTGGTAGGCTCCTCGATCTGGCTTTTGACCGCCACCATCATCGGTATGCCGGTGTCCACAACTCATTCCATCATTGGTGCCGTCATTGGTGTAGGTATTGCGGCTAAGGGCGCAGACTACATCATCTGGGGCTGGGGCGGCTTTGGCCAAATCGTCGCGTCATGGTTTATTGCACCGGCCATTGCCGGAAGCTTTGCCTCTATAATGTTCCTCTTCTGCAAGTACGCTATCTTAGAAGTCGAGGACACGCGCGTTGGTATCAAGAACGCGTTGGCGCTCATGCCGGTGTTGATCTTCATCACCTTCAGTGTGTTGACCATGTTGATTGTGTGGAAAGGCTCTCCAAAGTTGAACTTAGACGAGCTTTCCACGGGTGCCACCGTTGGTTCAATTTTCGGTGTTGCCTCTGTGGCCGCGCTCTTATACATGACCTTCATTTTCCCCGTGGTCAGAAGAAAAGTCTTGTACAACGACTGGACCATCAGATGGTATGATATCTTCCGGGGCCCATTGTACTTTTTTAAGCCGCTTGACAGCATCCCCCCTATGCCCGAAAACTATTCCTTGACCATCGACTACTACGAGGGCCGTCGTCCAGAAGACCATATTGAAAGCGATGACATTGGGAAAAAATCCTCCGTGGACGGTGAAATTATCGAAAAGGTGCACCTTGTCGATTCTAAGAAGTCGATCTCTTCCACAGATCAAGAAATCATCGTCGATTCAGAGACCTCGACCATCACACAGGGCAAAACTCAAAGCACAGCTGCCTATTGGAAGTCGCTCTTGATGAAAGGTCCTAAACAATGGCCGTATCTTCTCTGGTTGATAGTATCACACGGTTTCACCCAAGATATCATTTCCTCTCAGGTCCAGAGTACGGGAGCATTGGGTCGCAGCGTCAAAGATATGCATGCCAAGTCCAAGTTCTACGACAACAGAATCGAGTACCTCTTTTCTTTGCTTCAAGCCATCACCGCATGTACCATGTCTTTCGCGCATGGTGCCAACGATATCGCCAACGCTTCTGGCCCATTGACTACTGTCTACCTTGTGTGGAAAGATCGAGAATTAAGCGCCGATGCTCCCATTTGGATTCTCTGTTTCACTGGTGGTTCGCTTATTGTTGGTGTGTGGACTTTCGGTTACAAAATTATGGCTGTTTTGGGTAACAAGATGATCTTGCAGTCACCTGCCAGGGGTTTCGCAATCGAATTCGGAACGGCCATCACCGTTGTCATGGCCACTCAATTGGCCATTCCCGTTTCCACCACCCAGTGCGCCATTGGTGCCACCGTTTTTGTCGGAATCTGTAACTGGGACTTTAAGTCTGTTAACTGGAGAATGGTCACTTGGTGTTACCTTGGCTGGTTTATTACCTTGCCTGTGGCTGGTATCATCTCGGGTGTGCTCACTGGTATCATCCTCAACGCTCCTCGTCGGGGCGTTGAATACATTCCTACTTAAACCACCTTACGACCTTGATGGTATGACATTTTATTTTCCCCTTCAGTTTTATGAAATATAATTTATTATAAGTTTTCATGTAGATCCGCTTTGTCAATGGCAGATTGGAAACGCCCGTGTCCAGTTTCCGATCAATACAATGGTCCTTATTCTTTTTTTAAGTCTGACCAGCACAAGTACTGGGGCGTATCATGGGGCGTCGATATCTTTTTTCTTGATTTTATGAACAATGTTCATCCTTTTCCATCACAAAATGAATAACCAGAAAAGGTGATTGCCATAATATATGATGTTGATTGCTCGACCGAATAATTGGCCGATGATGCATGACTTCCGTATATCTTTTTATCCTGAGAGTCTGTAATTTCCACGAAATATACACATCTTATCGCGGGAGGATTATCCGCATTATTGCCAGCCTTGTTAATTTATGATCCTTATGAGACCTTCCCATACTAAAAGCCTGTTTCCACTAAACGCAGGACTCATCTATGCTGAGCCAGTATCTGCCTGCTGCCGCCATCATATAAAAAGTGACCGGCACTTCATTGTCACCAACACCGTACCATGTGCACAGCCACTCTAACCATATCATGCTCATACATATATCTTCGGAGGTTTAAAAAAAATTAAAAATAATTCGTAACGCTTTCTTACAGTGACTTTGAGTTCTGGCATGCAGGCGGAGCAAGCCTCGCGGGCCTCTACATATTTCACCTCATGAAGATCCATTTCGTCCCGCCCGGCCCATTTTGCACCCGTGCACCTGGGGCAAATACCTCACCTATACAAACTCCTACTTCTTTGAAACCTCCATCCAAACATCACATACAGAGCAATGGCGGACAAGTTTGACGCATCACTCGACCTTTTGCGCCGGCTAGACCCAAAAATAGTATCGGAAAATCTCAATTCTATCTGCTCGCTCGTGCAGCTTGACAACTCAGACGAAGGCGTGGAGCTAGCACAGGATCTCTTGGCGGCCGTCGACACGCCACTCAAAATCTCCCGGTGTCCAGAAACCAATAAGCAGTTTCTCTGTTGCGACTACAACAGGGACGGCGATCTGTACCGGTCCCCATTTTCCAACAAGTATGTGCCGCCCACAAACGACGACGAGCTGCCCTATCCGTCCGCGCTCTTGCGGCAGTTAGAGGTCAAGGCAAACGAGAGTTTCGACATCTATCGGGACTTGTATTATGAGGGCGGCGGACTCTCGTCGGTGTACATGTGGGACACCGCCGAGGACCTTGACGCGAACAGTATAGAAGAGGGGTTTGCGGGCGTAGTGCTTTTCAAAAAAGAAACAGAGGACCACTCTGGTAAGTGGGACTCAGTGCATGTGTTCGAAGTAGTTCCGGGGCTGACCGGGCAGGCCACCTACAAGGTGACGTCGCTGGTGATCTTGGACGTGCAGAAGAACCAGTCTGAGAAGGGCAGCAAGCCGTTTTCCTTATCGGGCAGCATGACCAGGCAGTTGCAGGCCACCCAGACGCTCAGCACCGATGGCGGTACGCTTGAGTGGGCACATCTCGTCAATTTGGGGCAGCTCATCGAGCGGTCCGAGACGAACGTGCGCAACCTTTTGCAGGATGTGTATTTCGACAAGCTCAGGGACATCTTCCTCAAAGACTTGCGCTCGTTGGGCGATGTTGCGGAGAAACGTGCCGAAGATAGTAAGCAACAGGAATTGATCCGCGGGTTGCAAGGCTTATGATGTGTGTTTAGAACTGGGCAATATACCCCCGGTAGATGGTTCTTGGGAGTCCGTAGTGTCTGAAGCTGAAGCACAGCCCATATGAGATTAGCACCACTACGTGAACCGATAAGACTTCGAGCCCCTAACGACGGTGTTGTTTCAGAAACACGTGGCGGCGCCCACACTCTTGCGTCGTAGATTTTTAGTTGCGAAATCGACAATGCCTGCTCGTCGGAGTCTCGCGTGCCTCTAAATACAAATCAAAGCCATAAGCCGCACTCCTTTCCTCCTATCCTCCTCCTATCCTCCTCCCACGAGACGCCAGTCCTAGTCTCGCCGTCCTTGTATGTACAAGACCAGACCATCACGCGCCACACGCATTCCTGGACGAGGCATGGCAGCACGATGATGCCGGCGCCATTTAATCCCGAGGGGGGCATGGGACAGACTGTCACCAGTTTCCCTGTGGAAAGATTCGCAGGCCCAGTGGTTTCGAATCGGGACCCAGGTCCGTGTATGTACGTCGGTCTGTTCGTGAATCTGGCTCTGCTGCATGTGGGGAAACAACATTAGCCATTGGAGGCGCACCATGCTGAGACCACGACACTCATAGCGAGCAGCTGGCCCCGCCTTCATACAAGAATATGGCACGGTCCCCTAGCAATATGCATTGGATAGCCATCATGAGGCATACACATACGAGTGCCCCTCGCCTTTTATGTGTTCTCTTCTAGACACGCAAACGCAACTAGAAGACCCAGGTAACATTGGTGCATATGTTCGCAGGCGGCATGTTCTAAACCAGGACCCTAGCAAGTAGCAACGAGCTACGGCGCCGTCTCCTCGAGCGTCCGTCGCTCCTTGCGCATCGCCGAGTACATCGACAAGTCGACCAGCCCATCGTCACTATCGCTGAACTCCAAGAGGTCAGCACATGACTCAAAGTCGCTGTGGCCATGCGACGACACAGGCAGCGCGAGGCTACCTGGAACCAATAGGTTCTCTGCTTCTGCTTCTGCTTCTGCTTCTGCTTCTGCTTCTGCTTCTGCTTCTGCTTCTGCTTCTGCTTCTGCTTCTGCTTCTGCTTCTGCTTCTGGTTCTGGTTCTGGTTCTGGTTCTGGTTCTGGTTCTGGTTCTGGTTCTGCCAAGATTCCAGCGGCCATGCTCAGCTTCATGTCGTTCACAAAGCCCCACAACGAGCTCGAGACCGCATGGAGCATGTCGTCGGCGGTGCTTTCACGGCCACGTCCAGTCCAAGGGTCCGCGAGATGCCAGGATTTAGCAGACGTCTGGCCGTGCACACATTCCGATGATGGCCATGCGCCTTCAACCCGCCGGGACTCAGTGGCCCGAGTTCCGTCGCTCAAGGATCGCTCGAACTCCAGCAGAAGCATCTGGTCTATGTTCTGGATGAACGAGATCGGTCGGGAGAGGTTGGACCATAGCTTCAGCAGACGATCTCCCGAGGCCTCTGCCTTAGACACTCCCGAAGCCTTTCCAGAAGTCACATCCAGGATCTTTCCTGAAGCCCCAGCGTCCAGTGTATCTGGATATGGCCGCAGTCTCGTGCCCGCTGGCAGTGTTTCTAGTGGTGCCAGCGGGAGAGCCATGGACATGGATTTCTGCAGGCGTGCTGGGGCGCCACCACGGCGGTCGGGCCGCTCATGCCCCGCACCCTGAGTGGTTCGGTACTCGCTCTCGAGCTGTACATGTAGTGACCGCTGCACCGCCGCACGGAGCCGCCGGACATCGCGCTCTGACGCACGGAGCCGCGCCTGGACGTCTGCAAGCACGTCACGGAGCTCGACGACCGCCATCTCCTTGAGCGCAAGGAGCCGGAGTTTGTCGCCCATATCCAAGGCGTCGAGAGGCGCGGCCACGGGCATTGTGCTGCCTTTTCCGGGCGCCCCGTGGAGCAGCCCTGTGGACAGAGCCTTCAGTATTCGGCCGCCGCCGCTGCTGCTGCTGCTGCTGCTAAGCGAGCCCTGGTGCGCCACCACTACCGTGGCGGGACGCCCTGAAACGGCGCCGGTGCTGGCCATAGCCGGTGCGGGCAGCACGGTGCGGAAATCAATGCCCCGTGTGCGCGGATGGGCACCACGCGGCGGTGCAGAGCGTGCGGCTGCTGTGGCAGAGCTCGCCAGTGGCTTGAGGCGGAGCTCGGAAGGAGGTTGTACCATGGACGCTGGTGTTGAAGAAGCGGGCGGTGGGTTTTAGGCTGGCCCATTCCTGACCCGGCGGCGCGGGCCGCCATGCGCGCGCCTGGCACGTAGGCCCCAGGGCTCGGGCGAGGGAGGCATGGCCATTCTAGAGACCACACTAAAAGACACATTCGAAGGGCATTGGAGAGTGTAAAAGAGCATGGGGGAACTCTGGTGGGCGCACAAAAGCTTAGGCAAAAGCTGGTGGGAACCGGGGGGCTTGGAAGGGTTTTGTTGGTTTTTCCAAGACCTAATTTTGGCACTGCTAGGGCCTGGGGCCTGGGGCCGGTATTGGTGCTGCGCGCGGCTCAGCCATACCCAAGTAGGGCCATGGCGCCAACACGTAGCCCGGGCTTGTGGTTTTGTAGATGACTCTTGTTTTTGGTATTGGTATTACTATTACTATTACTATTACTATTACTATTACTATTACTATTACTATTACTATTACTATTACTATTACTATTACTATTACTATTACTATTACTATTACTATTACTATTACTA